>LN891271.1:14125-30326 GCA_900010015.1 Tuber aestivum
CAACCTAAGTCTACGCCCATACATAAGACCAAGAGGTTATATGGTAGACTAGGAGGGCATGTCTGAGCATGTCCAGGAGATACTCGATGGTCCGGGTATCCCGAAGAACAGACGGTACTTAAGAAATAGGTGTACCTAAGTAGTGGAAATGACATGAACACATCGGTTCCGGCCTAAAGATAGGTCGGAAGGCCGGGTGAGTTTACCCTGTCTAGGTAAGTCACGTTACCCTGCCATGGAGACCGGCTTCGTGTCACCATGGACATACTTACCCTACCTTTGGAACACTATTACCCTACCTTCCGTCGGAAACGTTCTCGGAAAGATTCCGTGTAATGTTAGGATTGTTTGTTACACAATGACGATCAACGGGCACTTGCTTGTATATTGATCGGAAGACTCCGGGAGGAGCTAGGGTGCTCCGAACATGCTGTAACTTGGCAGGATTATTCCTAACAGGTACCTGCGGCCCCAGGGTTCGCCCCGGGCGTCATGGGCCAAAATGGGCGGAGTTGCCGTTATGCTAGTTAAATGGAATATATGTAGACATGTCCATAACACTGTATACGTCGTCGCCGTCCGTCCGACCGGAAGCTGTTCGTAGGATATATAAGGGGGCCAAGGTGAGAAGGTCAAGTACCTTCTCCAAAAAGAACGGAGTAAAACGGACCAAAACTGACGGAGTTAGTGTGAGCTATCCGGAAGAGTCCCCAGAGTAGTCCCGGGTAGTGCCGGAGACATCTGGGAAGGTTTTACGCCAATCAAGCCTACACGTGCCCCTTTGCCGTAGGCTCTTTGTGGGTTGTTGGAAGACTCTAATAGCATGATACTTATTATGCTGAGTGGTGTGCCGAAGGTAAGGGACCATGGGTAGCGCCCACGGGTCCCGCCACCGACACAGCTCTACGTGGGAGCGTCGTAGACCTCGTAAGTTCGCAATCAAGAAAGATAGAACTTAACCGGAGGACACCTGATGTCTACGGGTGCTTCCCTAGTTCATAGCACATGGGAAGAGAGTCATTTAGTTAGCTTTCCTAGGAGTCTCGACAGTTAGCCACTGACGAGACACCGATGCGCAGAGGTTTTCACTCCGGCAGGTGTATTGGTAAACACCTCGCAGGAACCTATGTGCACATGGGAGATTTCTGCTAGAGTGCGCTGACACCTTAGGCCCTTCGGGGATGCGGTAATGGTGCCGGCAACCCTTACGGAGAAGGGCATACTCATGTTGGTCGGGGCGACCTGATAGGGGAGTTTTTGGTATAAGTCTGACTACTTGAAGCTTATACGAGAACTCTCCTGCCCCGACAGAATCAACATCCTCTCGAGAGACTTTAATTGAGATAAGCCAGAGCTTAACGATATTAAGTTTTACGGTTTACTTTTATTCTTTACACTTTTGCAAGAGCTGTGTTCGAGAGATTCGAAGTTTGGTGCGGTTGCATCCTTAGCAACCATCTACCTGAGGGAGCCCCCGTTACACCAATGCTCCGGATGCTCAATATTATGCTCCACTACCACCAAAAAATAAGGGAAAGGAAACAACAAAACCCACTGGTACTGCTGGCCCTTCCGGAGGTGGAGGTGAACCCCCCGATAACGACCCAGATGATGGACCTCCCTCCGACGGAGGAGACCGACCCTTACAACAACCAAACCCGCGAAGACTACGTCGTGCCAATGCAGGTGACAGTATGGAAGTAGACATGGATAGTAACGACTTGGTGGAGCAATTAGAGAGAGCATATGCTAACATGCAGAAGAAATATGCGGAGTCACCCTCCTCTTTTGAGAACCAAGCTTACCAAGATGTAACTACTTGGCTAATCCAGTCTCAGGATTACTTCGCTCGAAATGAGCAACAGTGGGCCGATGAAATGCAAAAGGTCATCTACGCGCTTGTGCATATGAAAGGACCCGAGGTTGGACCCTTCACCGATTATTATCGGAAAAGTATGCAAGGGTTGGAAGAATACCTGGCTCGCCCGGAATTCAACACTTGGGCACAGTTTTGCTCAGAAGTCTGGGACAGGTATTGTCCTACAAACAGGGATCGGAAGGCCATCGAGAAAATGAAGCAAGAAAAATATTCAGGCAACATAGAAAATTTTCTCATAAAAGTAGAGTCACCCTATGTCTATGCCCAACTCACGGGAATTGTATGGAGAAAGGCAGTCGAGGATAAACTGTCAAAGGATTTATTATTGCGGTTGTCCTACGAGGACCACGAAACCGATAGAGCCTGGAGAGCTCATGTCTGACATGTTGGATATCAACAGGAGGAGTATGAGAAGAGAATGAAGTTAGCGGGAAATGACCATGAGAAATCCAGTGTGTCTAACCGGTGGAAATGAAAGGTCAACAAACCTTCAAGGCCAGGTACTGATTTCAAAAAGAAACGAGACTGGTCATCCGGACCAAATTCAAAGTTCGACAGCAGAAAGAAGAGGGCAATGAATAAAGAGCCCTGGAAGCTGCAAAAATTTGGTGATGGAAAACGTATGCACCATGACTGGAAAAAGGCACATGAAGGGATCCCCGAATCCCTAGTCAAGACACAATAAGAGAACCAAGGCTGCACTTGTTGCGGGCTCACAAACCACCAGTGGGCCGATTGTCGGAAAGAGGCTGCTGTGAATCACCTCACCCAGTATAAAAATGCAGCCCTGAGGCCCAAGAGATTAGAGGTGCGAGAGAAGGCGAATAAGCCAACGATCCACCATGCTCGACAAGATCCAGCCCCTCGGATTTGGGAGATGAGTGATGAAGACTAAGGGATAGTCGCTTGTTGGTCTTTCAAAGTATACCCCCGAGAGGAAGAAATCCGTAATGCCTGGTCCGTTAACAGGAATTATGCCGGGGAGCTCTTATGAACCTTTGGGACGGGCGGCAAGGCCACTTAGCTAAGAATGACAGCGAATGGTACCTAAGGGGAGCACAAGACCTCTACCAAGCTGTACCCTCCCACGGGCGAAAGAATGAAAGGCCAGATTAGCAACAGGCAAGGTTGCGAGGCCGTATTAGATGCAAACTCCCTCACTTTGCAGGTAACTAGCGACTTTTGATAGACGTACAGGAAGTGCAGTAGAGTCACTGCTACCGAACCAAGGTAATGGTCTAGTTATGGCAGGAAGAGTTCTGGAGGCACCCACGGCTACGGCGATGGGGCAGTCAGTCGGCAAGCGAGTAGCGGCACAGCGAGCTTAGTCGTTACAGTGCAACTGACAGGAATCGAAACATACCTAAGGCCGGGTTAAAAGATCGATCCTCGACTCCATAGGATCTTGGGAGTTCGGTATGATTAAATATCTTTAATGAGGGTAACAAAGGCGAAGATTGTCTGAGGAGGCTTCAGGAGCCGAAACCATGCTGGTGCGGTAACAATTCCCCGAACCAACAACCAACCACAAGATGACTTTGATTAAACGAAAACCGGGTAACCCCACCAGGGCCCCTAAGCAAACAAAAATTAATGTTCCAACGCCGGCGTATTACAACTGTCCTGAAGGCAAAGCCTTCATCCAGCACGAAGGAAAAAGAGTCCCGATTCGTGTGTTATTAGACTCGGGCTCTAATATTTTCATACTTAGAAGCAGGTTGGTGCACGACCTAGTACTGCCTACTGAAACAAGGATCAAGCCCTTAGGCATTAAGGGATTTGATGGAACTACCTCTATAAGAGGTGGATGGCTATACACCCATCCAATACAACTGGAGATCGGACAAAACCAACATATGTCCCAGGTCGCTTGCGAAGTTACTGATGCAGGAAACTTTGTTATGATTATACCTTTCGGCTGGTGGCACGACCAACACCCGATAAGCAGGATCGAGAATCCAACAAAGTGGGAATTCAATGCTGAAAAAATGTTCCGAACATGTTGAAACAAATGATGAAGGAATAGATGTCGAATGGGATGACAACCTGGTATGGGAAGAAAATGCGATATATGTGGGACATGTACGCAAAAGCAAAGGGATGATAGCTCCCTTTACCTACCTGGAAGTAGATTGGGATATTGCATGGGAAAATGTCCCAAAGCCTTATCACCAATTTAAGGACCGGTTCGAAGCCCCAATGGCGGCAGAACTACCGCCGCACCCATCGTTCGACCATAAAATCGAACTTCTACCTGGGACACAACCACCTTAGGGACCAATTTATTTGCTAACCGAAAAAGAGCGAAAAACCTTAAGCAAGTACTTGGACAAAATGCTTAAAGAAGGCAAAATTGTTCCAAGTCAATCACTGGCAAGAGGACCCATACTCTTCGCCCCAAAACCTGGAGGAGGTCTGAGACTATGTGTGCACTACCGAGGCCTAAACAAGGTAACTATAGCTAATAAGTACCTCTTACCTCTAATGACTACACTTAGGAATATCATCGTCGGATCAGAAATAGTGTCCAAAATCAACCTTGACGCGGCCTCCTACCTTGTAAGACTACCACGAAAGGATCAGTGGAAGTCTGCTTTCGGTTGCCATAGAGCACATTTTGAATACTGGGTAATGCCTTTTGGTATGATTAATGTCCCCGCAACTTTCCAAAGCATGATGCAGACCATACTACGCCAGTTCTTGGATAATGGAGTAGTTGTCTATATGGACGACATCTTAATTTACTCCAAAAATAAGGAAGAACATATCGCACTAGTTCAGAAGGTCATGCAAAACCTAAGAGAAAACAAATTGGCGATATCCATCAAGAAATCAGTTTTTCATGTGAAAAGCGTCAAGTTCCTAGGATATATTGTCAGTGGCACCGGAGTCGAAATGAGCGAAAGAAAGGTCGATGCCATTAGGAAGTGGTAACACCCAGAGTCAGTCTGAGCAATTCAGGTATTTATGGAATTCGCAAATTTTTACCGGAGATTCATCAAAAACTTTTCCCCGATTTGCAAACCCATAATGGAATTATTAAAAGCAAATCTGAAGGATTTCAAATGGAACAGCGAGGCTGATGCCTCTTTTGAATTGCTAAAAGAAAGATTCGTCACAGCACCAATCCTATGCCACTTTGACTCATGTCGCGAGACGGTAGTGGAGATGGATGCTAGCAACTTCCCACTCGGATGTGTTCTTTCGCAATACATCGAAAAATGATTATACCTGGTCGCTTTTCATTCAAGAAAGTTGAACCCGGCGGAACGCAACTACAATATCCATGACAAGGAATTACTTGCAATCGTGAAAGCTTTTCAGGAATGGCGACATTATCTTATGGGAACTGACAGGCCAATTATGGTTTACACCAACCATCAAAACTTGCAGTATTTCCTAACAACCAAAGCATGGAGTGGCAGACAGGTTAGATGGGCACAAAAATTGGCTGATTTCAATTTTAAAATTGTTTATAGACCAGGATCAAGGAGCGGTAAGCCTGACGCTCTAAGCAGATGGCCGGAGTACCATCCTGAAGGGGGAGCTACGCAAAGTGAACAGTCCATTCTCATCATGAGCACTTTTGCAACATGATCCAAATTTCTATAGTTGTCGGAGAAGACAACAATATGGATCCAGCCCCAGTCATACCAAATAACCAACACCAATTTCGAGCAATGTGCCTAGACCCAAAAGCCCTCCTGCCTACATGAGGTACCACCCAAGTGGCAGGCTACGACCTGTACGCACTACGAGATTCGGTAATTCCAAGCAAGGGGCAAGCCCTTGTCGATACCGGAATCACAATTGCCGTTCCTAAAGGAACTTACGGTCGGATAGCTCCAAAAAGTGGACTAGCGATTAAACACATGATCGTCGTCAAAGCTGGCATCATAGATGCAGACTACCCTGGAGAAGTAAAAGCCCTGTTGTATAACTTGGGAAAAGAAGATTACAATGTGCAAGCGTGAAGTACAATCGCACAACTGATTCTAGAACAGATCCATGCTGGCGACCTATCAGAACATATGGAACTAGATGATACGGAGCAACCAGCTTCCTTTACAACAACCCAGACAAGAACAAGCACTTCGATCAACTTGACCTGGACAGACATTGGCTACTCCACGAGATGTCCACTATAGTGGCTACCCAAGTGGTCATCAATACAACACCTAAGGAATTCAACGAAGAATTTCTTCAAACTGTCCGAGATGCCGGCACCCAGGACCAAGATTGGACATCTTGGAAAACAGAACTAGAAGGCCTGAAAACACAGGATAAGGAAGGACCAAAACATTGGAAACTGGATAAAGGTCTTATATACTTTAAGAACCGACTATTTATCCCAGCCTCAGAACCTTTACAAACCATGATCGCTAAAAGCTACCACAAATCTAAGGTAGCTGGACACTTCAGATAAGAGAAAACTCTGGAAATCATAACCAGAGATTTCCACTGGAAAGGAATCACCAACTGGGTAAACGATTACATTCGCTCTTACGACAATTGTCAACATAGCAAGTCACTGTGACATGCGTGCTACAGGTTCCTTCAACCTTTAGGAATTCCTTATGCTGCATGGACTTCAATTTCAACTGACTTCATTACCCAACTCCCAGAATCCAACGGAAGTACCCAGATCATGGTAGTAGTAGACAGGTTCACCAAGATAGCCCACTTCGTCCGACTTACCTACTACCGCAACCACCAAAAACGTGGCTACAGCCTTCATAAAAGGAGTTTGGGAAGTGCATAGACTCCCAACCGAGATAATCTCGGACATGGATGCTAAATTCGCACGAGAATTTTGGGAATCCCTCTGCACTCTACTAGGCGTGAAGCGAAAGATGTCAACAGCATACCATCCACAAACTGATGGACAAACCAAAAAGGACCAACCAAGTGCTGGAAGATTACTTAAGCACTTGTGTCAACTACGATTAGGACGACTGGTATTCTCTATTGCCCCTAGCCGAACATGCTTACAACAATTCAGTCACCTCAGCGCATGGATTAACTCCATTCTATGCGAACTATGGGTTTCATCCGCAGACTGAATGGATAACCAAGCGCGAAGCGCGCAACCCTGGAGCAACCACATATGCTCACTGGATGAAAGCGATACACCATCAAGCACGGGAAACGCTACAAGAAACGAGGGAATCAATGTCCAAGTACTACGATAAAAAAGCACGACAGCAACCTGACATCCAAAGCGGGCACTAAGTCATGCTCAATGCAAAAGATATCCGTACAAAACAACCCTCCAAGAAGCTAGGCCTAAAGCTATATGGACCGTTTAAAGTTCTCGAAAAACGAGGCGACCACACCTTTAAGTTAGAAATTTCGGAATGATGGAAAATCCACCCCGTATACTATGTATCGCTACTCAAGCCCTACCAATTGTCAGCTCAACCAGAACGGAAACAGGCCCCAAGAGGGCAAGAAGAGATCGAAGGCGATCTCGAGTGGGAAATAGAGAACATCATGAAAAGTGAAATCCTCTCCTATACCTGAAGAGTCGGTGGTCGCAATAAGTGGATCCACGAACTCAAGTACTTTGTGAAATGGAAAGAGTGTTCTGAAGATGAGAACACTTGGGAATCACCCGAGCATTTACAGCACGTTCAAGAGGTGGTGGAGGAGTTTCATAAAAAAAACCTGGAAATGCCAGGGCCTAGGTAGAATGGTAAAGAAAGGTTTTCCTTTGTGTGGCCAAGTAAATGCGTGGAGGTTTTTTACCCTACTTGTACCGAGTTCTTGATGGAATTTAATAATGTACCATATTAGAAGATAGAAACAAAAAGACTCGAGACGAGCTCCACACAGAGGAAGCTAGTGTTATACATATGTATGCACAGACCTCCCCGGTGCACAGACCTCCCCGGTGCACAGACCTCCTGAAAACCGAGAAGACTTTATAGTCAACATCCCCCTCCGGCCCCGCCATTGGCCCTGCGCGCAGTCATAGTGTCACCGGAATTTGGTGTCCTGACAGTATCAGCCGGTGAAAACGAAGCATGCTTCATAACACCATATACGTCATCGCTGTGGGTCCGACCGGAAGCTGTTGCCAGGCTCTGTCTGAAAAGTGGAATGGAGTCAATCGGATGGGTAACCGTAGAGCTATGAGGCAAGTGAGGTTGACCACCTCGGACATGGACAGAAGGTGTTGGGACGAAATCACCAACGGTCCAATGGGTTATTGGGACGTGCCCGTAAGGACGAGGCACGGAGCCCAGTCTAGTGCTCGCACAGCGTAGAGCCAACCAGAGGCCTATCTGTCGATGAGGAACTTTCCCACCACGTTGACTAGTCCGATGGTGGCGGAAAGTCCTCAAAGTCAATGCAGGCAAGTTGCGAAGACAATGAAGCATTTGATAAGACTCTCGACTGAGCTAATCACTCCAGTCAGAGTTAGGAGGATGGTGAGTTGGCTCGAAGCAGGACTACTCGCTCATACCTAAACCTCCAAGATGAAGGAATCATGTGTTCTCGCTGGAGAGGTTTCGAATGCCCTTGCGGAAACACAATGACGCATGGAGACGGTAGTTCGAGCAAGACGCAAAATTTGTCAGGGTCAAATGGAATCCCCGTACGATAGTAGAGATGGAAATTAGGAACGGTACATTGTTTGATAATAGATAGATGTAGCCCGTGACCATTCAGACACAGAATATAAATATCGAGGTACCTCCATAGCTTTCAGAACACGCACTGTGCCCTCTACTTTCCTCTCGCTTAAAAACATAACCGCATTCGGCCAGGCAAAACTTCCGTGTTTTGCGTGGCAACCATCTCCGCACACCTAATTCCTTCCCTTGCTTAGGCTTCAGTCTCTAAGCGCACAGCCACCTCACTACCCCGCACAGTCCCCTTCATCATGGAGGGGCCTGGTCTGGGACCTTCAAGGTCTGGCTCTCGAGCCTCCAACCGCTCTGTGCCCTATGAGTCAAGGACTCCAACTCCCTCCCTTCCCGCTCATCTCTCCCTGGTAAGGGAAGAGCTAGCCCACACTCTCCATCACATAGGATGGGCAGCCCCTCCGATTCCTCCCCCAACTGATTCCCACCTGCAAGTACTGTTTGCTGGTAAAGCCATCCTCCTACCACTACTCTGCACGGCCCTCTCTGGGATAGGCAGCATCATCCAAAGGCTAGAGGCCCTCGAGTGGTCCTCCGCAACTGCCCCCAAGTATCATCCCTCTCTCCCTGCATTAGAAGCTTCCGTCCGCGACCTCTCTTTGAGGGTCACAGTATCAGCTACCCGCCCCTCAGTTGCCCCACCAGGCCCCCCCCCCTCCTCCCCCTCCAAAACAGACAAGGTGCCCCCCACCGCCCCCCCCCCTCCTGACCCCCCTGGAGCTAAGTACAGCCCCCCTCCTGGCTATATCCTAGATATCCCAGTTGAGGACATCGACTCCCCTGTGCAAGTTGATAGCGTGTGGTATGGTAACCTACGCACCATCGCGGCCAGACATCCCCACTCCTTTGCAGCCTTCCAGTTCGCGCAGGGTGAATTCCCGGAAGAGTCTACTTTCCGCCCAGGCCCCGCCCCCTCCTTCCTCAGACTAGTCCCACCCTCCTCCTCCTATGCCAACGCTGCAGCCCCCCCCAGGGGCCAGGTACAACAGACCAGCACCAAGGCTACGAAGAAAGCGACCACTGCAGCCCAAGTCGCGGTGTCGGGTGGTGCCACCTCACGGGTCCGGGAGCCTGCCCCCCTTCCTGCTGCCGAATGTCGCTTCTGCGCGCCTCGAACCGCCCCGGTCCCTCACCCCGACGCAACACGGTTCGCGGCCACCGCACCTGACATTGTTGCCTCCCTTCTTCAGGAGGCAAACTGTCTCTTCGTCATTTCTTTTTCAGCTACTATCAATGCACCTGGCGTTATCACCCTCTCAGCTACCGCTCCCCTCATGCCTGCCACCAGCTACTCCCCCTGCTATGAGGCACTTGCCAACAAAATCAGCCAGTCCTTCACTGTTGGGAACAATCCCTACCGCCCCTTCTGTCCCGCGCCTAACAAGGTCAAGCTGGTCATCCACAGCCTCCCAGTTGCCTTCCTCCTGCAGGACCAAACCGACCTCTTCCCCGCACTCGCCGAGTCCATTAAGAATGCCAAGGATGTCGATATCTTTGGTGCCCACTACCTCCAACCCAACCCCCTCCTTTGCAAGGCCACCACCTCACTGGTCATTATAGTCGCCCCCTCCGATGTGGCCCATATTGGGTCCAAGATCCTCCTCTACTCCAACCTCCACAACGTCCAGAATGCGGTCTCCATGAACAAATTCATGCAATGCAGGCACTGCTGGAAGTTTGGCCACCCGGCCCCAGCTTGTACTGCCACCATTCCTGTCTACCCGATCTGTGCATTGAACCATATGAGAGCCAACCACCATTGTCCCAACCCCACCTGTCCCAAGCTGGGCTTCCTCAAACCTGTTCTCGGCTACTGTCCAGCCTCCCCTCTCAAGTGTACTAACTGTTCTGGTGACCACCCTGCTACTGACAGGTCCTGCCCCACCCATCCATCCCAGGCGATGCAACAGTCCTCAGGGTCTGAGGCAGAAGATGAAGGGGAGGATGACACCATGGACTAAGATGATGCCCCGCTAGGCAATGCCCGCAGGCCCACTCCCCCCCTCCTTCGAAATGACTCCTTGACCACCCCCCGACCCGTTGTGGCCCCAATTCCCTGTGCTCCGGCAACCCGCCTCACAGTCTGCTGCCTTCTACACCTCCCTAGGGGAATCCAGTAGCCCGTCTCCATTCCCTTCATCTTCCTTTCATAAGTGATAGCACAACCCATGGATCCAAATTTGGTGGACCGATTGCCGCCATCCCCTTCTTTGCTGCCTTTTCTTTCCATTGTTCAACATAACTGCTTAGGGAGCTGGAATGTTTTTTTTTCACTGTTTAACAGCCTCGCTGCGCTGTCATCTTCCCCCCAGGTAGTGGCCCTCCAGGACCCCCCAGTCTGGCAGGGGAAACTACACTCCTTCTCCATGTATAAATGCTTCTCCCCCCCTGTTGCCTCAGGCCGAAAGCCTAAGGTAGCCTTCTTTGTCTATCAGGAGCTCCTCGGAGCCTACCCTATTCTTCCCTGCTTTTTTGATTGGCCCGACCTAATGGCACTGGATATACACTCGCCTAAGGGCTTGTTCTCATTGTCTCTTCAAGTTTTTTGGATTTACAATTTGTATTCCATTAATTTTGTGTCCTCTCACCGTCGGACAGTGTCGCCGCTGGACGCTTTTCCGCTTCATGATTTCTCCTCCCTCACCCTTGGTAACTTCAGCCTGCACCACCCCCTCTCTGACCCGTTGTGCCAGTTTTCAGACCAGGATCCGCTGGTGTCCTCTCCCTGCTGTGAGAACGTGTCTAAGGCTGGCTACAGCCTGCTCAACACCCCTGGCATCCATACCAGATTCCCCTTCGACTTGACCACCAGGCTGGGTGTACTTGACTTGGCTTTTACCAATAGGTTTTTGGCTCCTTTCTCTGATTCCTGGTGGGCTGATCTTCCCTCTACCAGCTCTGACCACGTCCTCATCCTTATCGAACTTTCCTCGCCCTTGTTGTACAAGGCCCCTCCGACTCCGGACTGTGATAAGGTGGACTGGCCACCGGTACTTGCGACCCTGCAAAGAGTCGATGTTCCACTACCGCCTTCCCTCCCTACAGCTTCTGCCCTTAGCTCGTGGTTCGATTAACACCTTGGTGCTCTTTCAGCCCTACTCCTGGCCCCTGCCCTACTAAAACGCCCTTCACTTAGGTCCAAGCCTTGGTGGTCCCCCCTTCTGACCTCGCTGTGCCATGCTTTCAATGCCGCTGCCAGAAGGTCCCCTACCTCCCCCTCCCCCACACTCAGTGTTGAAGCCCGCGAGGCCCGCTCCCTCTACTTCAAGGCCATCAAGAAGGCAAAGGCCTAGCATTGGAAAAGCTTCCTAGCCAAGGTTGACTCCTGCTCGGTCTGGACGGCCAAAAGGCTTGCCACTAGAAGGGCTCCCGACCGCTTTCCCTCCTTACCTGGCCTCTCCTCTCCCGAACAGATCAACTCAGCGCTCCTGAATCACTTCTTCCCCCACAAGACTCCTACTCCCACCCCATCTATCCTCAGGCCCTTCCGCCACTCACTCCCGCTCTCCCCCGAGGAGGTGCAAAGGGTCCTGTCTAAGTCATCAAACTTGTCAGCCCCAGGTCCAGACCAGATCCCCTACGGGGTCTGGAAGAAGGTCCATGCAGCTAATTCCTCCCTTCTCGTTAATCTCCTCTCTTCCTTACTAGCTTTTGGCTTCCACCCTCCCTCCCTCAAAAAGGCCAATGGAGTTCTCCGCTCTAAGTCAGGAAAACCAGACTATTCCTCCCCTGCCTCCTTTCGCATCATTGTCCTCCTCCAGACAGTTTCAAAAATCCTAGAGAGGATTGTGGCCTTTCGCCTGTCCCTAGTTGCCCACTCACGCGGTCTGATCAACCTAAACCAGTGCGCCTCACTCCCTGGTCTCAGCACCTACGAGGCCTGCGCTGCCCTCACCCACGAGATCCTCTGCCTCCAGAGGCCCAGGCTCAAAGCCTCGTGGCTCTTCCTTCACATTAAAGGCGGTTTTGACAATATCAACTTAATACTACTTACTCCTTTTATGAAGTTCTAAGGGGTGCCGCCATACATTTGCGCCTCGGTTCAATCTTTCCTTTCTAACAGGCGTTGTCGCCTTCTCTTGCTAGGGTCTCCTAATGTGTTTTCTCCTGTTCAGGTGGGCGGGCCCAGGGGTCCCCTATCTCTCCTCTTTTGTTTGTTATCTATATGTCTCCTGTTTATTGGGATATTCCCAAGGGGATTATGTTTTCCTACCTTGATGATTTTACTGTTACGGTGGCCTCTCCCTCTTACAGGGGCAATGTTCAGTACTTGCAGCACTCTTTTTTGGAATTGAAGAGAAGGGCAGGTGCTATAGGCATGTCCTTCTCTGTGCCCAAGACGGAACTATCTCACTGGTGGACCTCAAGGGACCATGGAGCTCGTTGCTACACCCCAGTTACCCTGGATAGTACCCTCTTCCACCCCACTGAGCTAGTTAGCTGGCTCAGCTACTGGTTTACTCCTAGCCTGGAGACCTCTCCTCACTTCGTAAAACCTTTGGCGCTTCCCCAGCGGGCTTTTGCTATAGTAAGACAACTCTCTCCCTCCGGCAAAGGCTTGCCTCCTTATCTCAATAGGAGGCTCGCTGTGGGACTCATCCTTCCCATGCTCTCCTATGGGGCCGATCTCCTGGTACCCAATGCTTCTGTACTCTACAAGATAGAGGTTTTCTGGAACTGGGTCCTCCGATGGGTGACGAACTGCTTCCACACTACCCCTACCACCATCCTCCCTTGCGAGGCCAGCATCCCCTCCCGGCTAGTCCTTCTTCCCCATAAGCGCCGAATGGCGGCCTTAAGGATGGCCTGCTCACCACCCGAAATAAACCTGGCTGCGGCCAGGCTTTGCTTGTCCTTTCCCTCCGCATCAGCAACAAGGACCCTGGACTCTAACCGGGCCCTATCTGTTGGGCTGAAGGGGAACGCCTACCCCCTCCTCTGAAAGACCCCTCGGCCTTCTCCCGCTGTGCAATCCCACCTCCCTATTGATGGCATAGCTCGTTCCCTGGCTCAGATCGCCACCAGGGGGACTCTTCTGGGCTTGAACAGGCACCCGGTCCCCAGGACGGTCAATAATCTTTCCTCCTCACGAAAGTACTCCCTCCTGAAAGCTACCACGCGGTCCCTCCTTTCTCAGGACTGGGCGCTGCAGGCCACCCCCCCTCTATACTATCCCTATCCTCCACCGGAGGCCCCGTACCCCTTCATGGGGCTGGACTGCTTTCTGGCTGGGAGCATACACCAAATGAGAGCAGGAAAGACCTATCTAGTGGCCCATACCGCCTGGCACGAGCTAGACAAACCCACCACTTGCTCTGCCTGTGGCCTTGAGCCTGAGACTATGGAACATGCTGTCCTCTCCTGTCCCTCTAAGGCCTCCTCGAGACTGCTCCATATCCCGGGAGTTGATTCTTTGGCCTGCGAGGCCCCCCTAGGGACTGATAAGGACCTCTTATGGGGCCTGGCGCGATACATCTCCGATACTAGAACCAATTTCCCCCCCGCCATGGGTGGGGGATGGGCATTGCCCGGCACCAACCCAGTTTCAGATTGAAGTGGCAGTTCTTTTTATTGTCTTTTCTGACTTTACTTGACTTTCCATGCTTTATGCTTTCTCTGTATGAGAAGAGGCTTCTCTTTCCTTTTGTAATCAGTCGCCCTGGCGGGCGCAGTAGGTTGTATGACTCACAGGCGGGAATTATTGATGGAGAAATATTTCGTTACTGTTTGTTGTTTTTGATATTAATGTTTTGTTTTTGCCATAGCTAGCGCTCCATGCAGGTTCTTGTACCTTAACAAAGCATATATGAGTTAAACAAAAAAGAAAAAAAAAAATCCTTAACTTTCAAAATCATCAGCAAATAGAGAAGAGATCTTATTAATATATTCATTATACTTTGATACCTACTTTTATTATGAGCTTTCTTGACCACTCTCTGAGAAACCCTATTGACCCCAGTTACAATTTGCTTGACTTAGAATTGGCTGCCGCCTAACACCTAGCAGTGACATTGAACATGGCTCTAAGGGAGGACTGGAGGGGTGACTCAGACCATCAGGGTTTAGATCTCAAAGTCGTTGTTTCATTGGTGCAGGGGCCAGGAGCATGGCATAGAGGACTTGCACTGGCAGGTGTTAATTGAACCAGGAGCTGAGCAAAGTAGCTGTCAGGAGAGGAGGTAGAAGAGGAATGTCAACCTTGTATAAGGCCTTAAGTAGTAGAGGGCCAGTCAACTCTGTCCCAATCAGGATTGGGAGTAGCCGTGAGCATCAAGGTAGAGGATAGTTTTATAAGGATAGGGACATGCTCAGAGCCGGTGGAAGGGAGGTCAGCCAACCATAAGTGGTAGGAGGAAGCAAGAGAGTCATTGGTAATGTTGTTCACGAGCCGGCTCGAGCGGAGTCCAGACCTGCACGCGAGCCGGCTCGGCTCATAATACCAGTGGACTCGAGGGCATGAGCCAGGCTCGAGCTGCCAAGAGGCTTGAGTCTAGAGTGGCCACGATACCTCTACACACTGCCACTATCATTCAAATCAACCAAGAATTGTATATAGCAACTTGAAAACAAATACAACTAGCCAAATAACCTTCCCACTATCACCAAGTCCAATTCCGGACTCGAGTCGACTCATGGACCCCTGTTCGAGCCGGCTCGCACCTAGTGACCACCAAGGCTCGAGTCCACTTCGAGCCGGCTCAAGCCTAATGACCATCTAGGCTCAAGTCCATTTGGCTCGAGGGCCCGCAGGCTCGAAGGGCTCGAGTACGGCTCGGCTCAAGTCTGGCTCGAGCCCGCTCAGCTCGTACACAACACTAGTCATTGGCGAAGGCTGGGTCAAGCACCTCTGGTCTAGTCGAGGAATCGAAAGGCAACCTAGTGTAGATACAGGGGGTGTTAAGTAGGCTGTAGTCAGCCTCCAAGGTCTGAAAGCTAGGAATTCTCTTTTTTCTTTTTATTCAACTCATATATTCTTTATTCAGGTACAAGAATATACATAGAGCACTAGCTATGGCAAAAACAAAACCTTAATATCAAAAACAACTAACAGTTAAGAAATACCACCACAAAATATTCCCACTCACAAGTAATTCAACCACTGTACCTGTAACGACCCTATGTTAGAGGCTATGGCAACCTACGTCTCCACCCATACGTAAGACCCGAAGGTCCTATGGAAGACTAGGCGGGCATACAAGAGTATGTCCGAGGGATATCCGATGGTCCGGATATCTCTCAGAACAGAAGGTACTTAAAAAACAAGTGTACCTAAGTAGTGGTAGTAATGTGACATTGTCCGCTCTGGCCTAAGGATAGGTCAGAAGGCCGGGTAAGTTTACCCTGTCAAAGGACGTCACGTTACCCTACCATGGAGACCTGTTTCGTGTCACCATGGATGTACTTACCCTACCTTTGGGACACTATTACCCTACCTTCTGTCGGAAAGGTTCTCGGAGTAATTCCGGGAAATGTTAGGATTGTTTGTTACGCGATGACGATCAACGGGCACTTGCTTGCACCTTGATCGGAAGGCTACGAGAGGAGCTATAGTGCTCCGAACAAGCTATAACTTGGTAGAATTATTCCTAACAGGTACCTGCGGCCCCAGGGTTCGCCCCGGGGGTCATGGGCCAAAATGGTTGAAGTTGCCGTCATACTAGTCAAATGGAGT
>LN891271.1:40132-52193 GCA_900010015.1 Tuber aestivum
CTTCTGCTAGAGTGCGCTGACACCTTAAGCCCTTTGAGGATAAGGAAATAGTTGGGGCAACCCTTACGGAGAAAGGGTATACACGTGTTGGTCGGGGTAACCTGATGGGGGAGTTTTTGGTATAAGTCTGACTACTTAAAGATTATACGAGAACTCTCCTACCCCGACACAATCAACATCCTCTCGAGAGACTTTAATTGAGATAAGCCTAAGCTTAACGATATTAAGTTTTACCGTTTACTTTTATTCTTTACACTTTTGCAAGAGCTGTGTTCGAGAGATTTGAAGTTTGGTGCGGTCGCATCCTTGGGAGCCATCTACCTGAGGGAGCCCCCGTTACAGTACCATACATAGTGACTAATTGCAAAAGAAATGACAAGTTCTTCTCGGCATGAAAGAAAAATAAAGTAAGGAAAGTTAAAAGCCAGGAACGATAACAGAAAGAAATACTACTTCAGTCAGAGACAGGATTGTTATTGGGCCTCACAGATGGCCCCCTCATCATGGGGGCAAAAGTGGTTTAGGTTTCTGCGATATAGCATGTATGGCCCCTGAGGAGGTCCTTGCTAGTCCAGAGGAAAGCTTCATAGTCCAGAGAGGCTACTCTCAGGATATGGAGGAGCCTAGAGAGGGACTTGGAAGAGCAGGAGAGGATAGTATGGTCTATGGGTTTTGACTTACGGTCACAGGAGGGGGGACTGGTGGGCCTCTCTGGGTCATCCCAGGGGGTGTAGGCAGCAAGGTAGCTTTTACCAGCTCATACCTGATGTGTTCTCCCACCCACGAATCGTTCCAGCCCTATACCAGAGTGTGGGGCCTCGGGGGGAAGGTAAGGGTAGTACTGAGGAGGAGGGGGTGGGAGGCCCCAGTCCTCGAGGAGAGTAGACCTAGTAGAGGCCTTGAAGAGGGAGTAGCTCTGCTAGGAGGTGAGTGTATCTATGGCCCTGGGGACCAGATGTGAGTTGACACCTGGAAGGGGCTGCCTAGCTGTCAGAGGGAGGAGGGAGTATGCAATACTATCAATAGGGAGGTTCGATCAAACCACCAGCATTGGCCTGGGGGTCTTCCAGAATAGAGGGTAGCCATTTCCTTCTAATCCCACTAAGAGGGCTTAGTTCGAGTCCCAGGCCCTCTTTTCCGATAGAGAAGGAAAAGAGAGGGGGAGCCTGGTCACTACTGGATTTATATTGGGTAGTGAGCAGGCCATTCTCAGGGACGCTATACAGCGCTTGTGTGGAAGTAGCACTACCAAGGGAGGGATGCTGGCTTTGCATAGGAGGATGGTAATAGGAGTCGAGTGGACATAATTAGTTACCTATCAGAGGACCTGGTTTCAGAAGACCTCTATCTTGTGGAGTACAAAGGCATTGGCAGTAAGCAGGTCAGCCCTGTAGATGAGGATTAGAAGAATTAGGCCAACAGCCAGCCTCCTGTTAAGGTGGGGGGGGGAGGCCCGTGCCCAGGAGGAAAGGTTGTCTGACTATTGCAAACACCTCCTGGGTGAGAGCTAGGCTCTTAGTGAAATAGAGAGAGGTTTCCAGGTTAGGGGTAAACCAATAGCCAAGCCAGCGAACCAGCCTAGCAGGAGAGAAGAGAGTGTTATTCAAGGTAACTGGCATAGAACACTGGCTGCCATGGTCCCTGGGGGTCCTCTAGTGGGTAAGCTCAGTCTTGGGCATAGAAAAGGACATGCCTATAGCCCTTGCCTTCTGCTTCAAGGCCAAAGAATAATGCTGCAGGTGCTGCACGTTGCACCTGTATGAAAGAGAAGCCACAGTGACAGCAAAGTCATTGACGTAGGAAAACATAATCTCCTTAAAGATAGACATAAGAAGAGGAGATGCATAAATAACAAATAAAAGAGGAGAAATAGGAGAGCCCTCTGGTGCCCCCACATGTACCAGTGAAAACACATTCAGAGTACCCTGAAAGAGAAGACGACAATGTTTGTTAGAGAGAAAAGACTAAACCCAGGTACAGATGTGGATACCAGGGGTATTAAGCAGGCTGTCGCTGCCATCTGAGACAGCCTCAAAGTAAGGGGAGGACACCAGGAGATCCTGGTCTGAGAAATGATGCAGTGGATCAGATAGGGGGTAATGAACATTGAAGTACCCTGGAGTAAGGATGGTGAAATCATGAGAGGGAAAAGTATTCACCAGAGACATGGCATGGCATGGAGGGGAAATAGAATTAATAGAATACAAGTGGTGAATCTAAAAAATAGGATGGGAAGAAGAAAACAACCCTCTAAGCGAGTGGATATCCAGTGCCATAAAGTCGGGGTGGTCAAAAAAGTAAGGGAGAATAGGATATGCTCTCAGGAGCTCCTTAAAAACATAAAAGACCACCTTAGGCTTCCAGCCTGAGGCGACAGGAGGGGAGAAGTATTTGTACATAGAAACGAAAGACAGCTTCCCCCGCCAGACTGAGGGGTCTTGGAGGGCCACTACCTGAAGAGGAAAGAATAATGCAGCAAAGTTGTTAAATAGGGAAAGAAAAACATTCCAGCTCCCTAAGCAGTTATGTTGAACAGTGGAAAGAAACAAAAGAGAAGAAGGGGATGGCAGCAATTGGTCTACCACATCTGAATCCAGGGGTCATACTATCACTTATTAAATGGTATGAGAAGGAACGGAGATACTCGACTGGATTCCTCTAGAGAGGTGTAGCATCCAGCAGTGTGGAAGGGAGGTGCAGGTGTACGTGGCATGGGGGCCACAATGGCAGGGCAGGGCATTTCCAGATGGTCAGTTGGCACGGGAGGTGAAGTTGGGGTATGAGCAGTACTGGGTAGAGTGTTATCCTGGTTTATGGAGTCAGCCCCTCCATCATCCGCACTCTTGAAATCTGATAATAGCAGTGGAGTCAGGGAAGAGTGTGAGGGGCAGGACCTGTCGGTGGCAGGATAGCTGCCAGTACAGTTTGAACACTTAGAAGAAGAGACAGGACAACAGCCGATCACAGGCTTAAGGTACCTCAGCTTGAGGCATGTTGGGTTGGGACAGTAATGATTGGCCCTCAAGTGGTTCAATACACAAATCAGGCAGACTGGAATAGAGGGAGTGCAAGCTGGGGTAGGGTGTCGGAACTTCCAGCAGTGCCTATACTGTATGAACTTGATCTTGAAGACAGCATTCTGAATCTTCAGAAGCCAAGAGAAGTATCCAGGACGATTTCGGATCCAACACGGGCCACGTGAGAGGGTGCAACAATGATTACCACCAAGGTGGTGGCCTTTCATAGGAGGGGATCTGGCTGAAGGTAGCGAGTACCAAAGATATCGACATCCTTGGCATTCTTGATAGAGGCAGTGAGGGTGGGGCAGAGATCCGATTGGTCTTGTGGGAGGAAGGCAACAGAGAGGCTGTGGATAACCAGCTGCACCTCATTCAACACAGGACGGAATAGCTGGTACAGGTTATCACTGACCAGAAAGGACAGGTTGATCTTATTGGCCAGAGCCTTGTGGTAGGAGGAGTAGCTAGTAGCAGAAGTGACGAGATCAGAGGTGAGGAGGGTGAGAACACCACGGGCATTAACTGTGGTGGAAAAGGAAACCAGAAAAAAACGGTTAGCCTTACAGAGAACAGAGGCTATAATGTTGGGGGCAGTGGCTGCCAGGCAACAGGCATCAGCATGAGGGGTAGGGGTGGTACGGGGGGTAAAGAAGTATCATTTAGCACCTTGGAGCAGGGTGGCCTCTTGAACTCGAGAGGGGGTACTGCCAGCTACTGGAACGTGGGCTATAGTAGTTTTCTTTTTTTTACCCATAGGACCAACCTGCTAGGCCGCCCCCTTGGGAGGGGCTGCCACACTGGCATAGGAGGAGGAGGAGGGCTCTAGCGTAAGGAACAAGGGGGCAGGGCCCGGGGGGAAAGTTGACTCATTCGGGAGCTCACCCTGAGCCAGTTGGAAGGCAGTGAAGAAGTGCAAGTTCCTTGCAGTAAAAGTGCGTGGGTTCCCACACCACACGCCATCTAGCTACATAGGGGAGTCGATATCCTCAGCAGCGATGTCCAGCACATAGCCAGGTAGGGGGTGATACTTCGCGCCAGGGGGAGCCAATAGTGGGGAAGGAGGTGGCGGCCATCTAGGCTGCTTAAAAGGGAGGTGGTGTGGGCCCAAAGGAGGAGCAGGGGGTCATGTGGCAGAGGCTGTGACTATCAAGGAGAGGTCTCAGACTGACACCTTGAGTGCTAGTAGGGAGGGGGGGTCCTGAGGAGCAGCAGTTGATGACTGCTTGAGGACCTCGAGTCTTTGGATTATGCTGCCAATACTCAAAAGAGCAGTGCAGAGCAGCGGAATGAGGACTGCCTCACCTTCGGAGAGGCTGAGGAGTTCAGAGTTTGTCAAGGAGGTGATTGGTGGTGCCCCCTGTCCTATATGCTGGAGTGTGTAGGCCAGCTCATCTCTGACCAGAGAGAGGTGGGAGGGGACAGAGGGGGTAGGTGCTCTTGACTCATAAGGTGCAGTGCGGTGGGAGGCTTGAGAGCCAGACCTTGAGGGCCCCAAAGCTGATCCCTCCATAGCAGAGGAGGCTGTGCAGGATAGTAAGGGGGCTGCACACATAGAGACTGAAGCCTAAGCGAGATGGAAAATAGGTGTGTGAAGATAGTTGTCACACAAAATCCTGGGGTTTTGCTTGACCAAATGCTGTAATGTTATTAAGTGAGAGAAAAGTAAAGGGCGCAGAAAATGGTCTGAAAGCTAGGGATATGTTTTTTTTTTTGTTTAACTCATATATTCTTTGTTAAGGTACAGGAACCTGCATCGAGCACTAGCTATGGCAAAAACAAAACTTTAATTCCAAATGCATTCCACCACGCTCCAGGGATTAAAACAACCCCCCCAAGACGCTCTAGTATGGGCCTAACCACACATCCCGCCCCACACAGAAACAATCGTCCTCAACACGGAAGGCAGGAGAGGAAAGAAAACCATTCAGTGTCATCTCGACAAAGGAAAGAATAGATTAGGAAACCCCCAAGTACCTCTACAAGCATCGGCAAATGAATGTGTTTGCTGTCGCGCCCACAATAGGACCCTGGCGAGAGGCCATGACAGGGCCGGCCAGCTCAACCCAGGAGATAGTGCAATACCAAGGTAAGCCAACCGGTCGTTCGGCTAGGGGCAGGCGGCAAGTGTGCAGGGACGAAGACAGGCAAGAAATGCCAGCAACCTGTGATAGAGGGGGGCAGCTGATACTGCCAAGGAGGGAGGGGGTAGACCCCAGCTGTGAGGAGGCTGGTTGTGGAAAAGGTTGGATGGTGCCTGTAGTGACACCAGAGCCAGAAAAGAGCTGTAGAGCTGCCGCGAGGGTACCAGAAGTGAGAGCAGCACCAAGTGATACTGGCGCAGAGGGGAGACGGGAGGGGTAGGCCGAAGCACTACCACCTCAGTGACAACGGGACCTGAAGGCCAAGGCAGTAGGGTACCAGCCGATCCTGGCAGTAGGGTGTCAGCCACTCCCCGAGGAGAGGAGAGGAAGAGGGCAAGGTAGCAAAGATCCAGCCAAACAATATGGTAGGAGGCTGCAACTAGGGTCACAGAAGTAGGTAAGGCTACTCCTGATAGCCCAGAGGACCACCATCCCAACTGACCATCCAGCCATTACTGAGCTGCCAAAGCTGACAGTGCTGAAGCTAAGCGAGATGAAGCAAAAGCTGGGTAGAGAGAACAGAGACCTCACTATGAGGCCCCCAGGGTGAGGAGAGGACCCCCATCCAGCAGAGGCGAGATGCCAGATGAGGAAAGAAGTAGAAGAGAGGCCCCGATACGCGGAGGGATGGAAAGAAACAGCCTACACCCTCTGGCGGGGGGGTGCATGGCTATAGAATAGTGGTGATGATTTCTCGGTGTTGAGTCATTCCCGATTCGGAAATATTTTTTCATGACCGGAGGTGTAGCAGAGATGGAAGATGGTCCAAAAGCTAGGGATTTTTTTGTTTCTTTTTTGTTTAACTCATACTAGTATATTCTTTGTTAAGGTACAAGAACCTGCATGGAGCGCTAGCTATGGCAAAAACAAAACCTTAATTCCAAACACATTCCGCCGTGCTCCAGGGACCAGAACAACCCCCCCAAGACCCTCTGGTATGGGGCTAACCGCACATCCCCCCCGTACAGGAACAATCGTCCTTCACACGGAATGTAGGAGAGGAAAGAAAACCCTTCAGCATCATTTCAATGAAGGAAAAAATAGGTTAGGAAACCCCCAAGTGCCTCTACAGGTGTCCGCAAACGAATGTGTCCACTGTTGGGCCCATAATAGGACCTTAGCGAAATGCCATGATGGGCCCGCCAGCTTAACGCAGGAGATAGTGCAATAACAAGGTAGGCCAACCAGTCGTTCGGCCAGGGGCAGGCCGCAAGTGTAGAGGGAGGAAGACAGGCGAGAGCTGCCAGCAACCTGTGATAGAGGAGGGCAGCTGATACTGCCAAGGAGGGAGGGGGTAGACCCCAGCCGTGAGGAGTCTGGTTGTGGAAAAGGTTGGATAGTGCCTGTAGTGATACCAGAGTCAGGAAAGAGTTGTAGGACTACCACGAGGACGGCAGAAGTGAGAGCAGCAGCAAGTGATACTGGCGTAGAGGGGAGGGGGGAGGAGTAGGCCGAAGTACTGCCACCTTAGTGATGATGGGGCCTGAAGGCCACAGCAGTAGAGTCCCAGCCGATCGTGGCAGTAGGGTGCCAGCTGCTCCCAGAGGAGAGGAGAGGAAGAGGATAAGGCAGCAAAGATCCAGCCAAACAATATGGTAGGAGGCTGCAACTAGGGTCACAGAAGTAGGTAAGGCTACTCCCGATAGCCCAGAGGACCACAATGCCAACTGACGATCCAGCCATCACCAAGCCGCCAAAGCCGACTGTGATGATGCAAAGTGAGGTGAAGCAAAAGCGGGGTAGAGAGGACAGAGACCTCACAATGAGGCCCCCATGGTGAGGAGAGGACCCCCATCCAGCAGAGGCAAGATGCCAGATGAGAGAAGGACTAGAAGAGAGGCCCCGATGGGCAAAATGCTGGAATGAAAGAGCCTGCACCCCCCGGTGGGGGGGTGCATGCTGATAGAAAAGTGGTGATAATTCCTTGGTGTTGAGTCGTTCCCGATTAGGACATATTTTTCAATGACCGGAGGTGTAGTGGAAACGGAGGATGGTGTAGCAGAGACGGAGTATGGTCTGACAGCTTAGGGTTTTTTTTTTCTTTTTTGTTTAACTCATATATTCTTTGTTAAGGTACAAGAACCTGCATGGAGCGCTAGCTATGGCAAAAACAAAACCTTAATGTCAAAAACAACAAACAGTAACGAAATATCTCTCCACCAACAATCCCCACCTGTGAGTAATACAACCCACTGCGCCCGCCAGGGCAACTGATCGCGAAAGGAAAGACAAGCCTCCTCCCGCACAGAGAAAACATAAAGCGAGGAAAGTAAAGTAATGTCAGGAAAGACAACAAAAAGAAACGCCACGTCAATTTGAAACAAGGTTGGTGCTGGGCAATGCCCACCTCCCGCCCATTGCAGCGGTAAAGTTGGTTCTGGTATTGGAAATATATCGTGCAAGACCCCATAAGAGGTCCTTATCCGCCCGTAGGGGCGCCTCACAGCCCAAAGAGTCTACTCCCAGGATATGGAGCAGTCTCGAAGAGGCCTTAGAGGAACAGGAGAGGACAGCATGTTGCATAGTCTCTGGCTCAAGGCCGCAGGCATGGCAAGTGGTGGGTTTGTCTGGCTCATTCTAGGGGGTGTGTGCCACTAGGTAGCTCTTTCCAGCTCTCATCTGGTGTATTCTGCGGGCCAGAAAGCGGTCCAGCCCCATGAAAGGGTGCGGGGCTTCCTGGAGAGGAAAGGGGTAGTACAGAGGAGGGGAGGCCTGCAGTGTCCAGTCCCGGAAAAGGAGGGACTGAGTGGTGGCTTTCAGGAGGGAGTACTTCTGTGAGGAGGAGAGGTTGTTGACTGTCCCAGGGACCAGGTGCCTGTTCAGGCCCGGAAGGGTCCCCTTGGCAGCGACACAGGCCAGGGAATGAGCTATACCATCAATAGAGAGGTGGGATCGTACAGCAGGGGAGGGCCTGGGGGTCTTCCAGAGCAGGGGGTAGGCATTGCCCTTCAGTCCAATAGACAGGGCCCGGTTGGAATCCAGAGCTCTTGTTGCTGACGCAGAGGGAAAGGACAAGTGGAGCCTGGCCAAGGCCTGGTTTATCTCGGGCCACGAGCAGACCATCCTCAAGGCTGCCATCTGGCACTAGTGGGGAAGAAGGACTACCAGAGGGGGGATACTGGCCTCACAAGGGAGGATCGAGGTAGCGGTAGAGTGGAAACAGTTAGTCACCTAGCGGAGGACGCAGTTCCAGAAGACCTCCATCTTGTAGAGTGCAGAGGCATTGGGTATCAGGAGATCGGCCTGATAGGAGAGGATAGGAAGGATGCGTGCCACAGCTAGCCTCCTATTGAGATAAGGAGGCAGGCCTCTACCAGGAGGAGAGAGTTGTCTTACGATACCGAAAGCCCCCTGGGTGAGGGCTAATCCTTTAGCAAAGTGAGGAGAGGTTTCCAGGCTAGGGGTAAACCAGTAGCCGAGCCAGCGAACCAGCCCAGCAGGGTGGAAGAGAGTACCATCCAGGGTGCCAGGGGTAGAGCAGTGCGTCTCCTGGTCCCTTGAGGTCCTCCAGTGGGAGACTTCAGTCGTGGGCACCGAGAAGGACATGCCTATAGCACTCGCCCTTCTCTTCAATGCCAGAAAGTAATGTTGTAAGCGCTGCACATTGTACCTGTAAGAGGAAGAAGCCACCGTAATAGTAAAATCATCAACATAGGAGAACATAATTCCCTTGGGGATATCCAAATGAAGAGGAGACACATAGATGACAAACAAAAGAGGAGAAATAGGAGACCCTTGTGGTGCGCCCACCTGAACTGGAGAGAACACATTAGAAGACTCTTGAAAGAGAAGACGACAATGTCTATTAGAAAGGAAAGACTGGACCCAGGCGCAGATGTATGGAGGCACCCCTCTGGACATCATGAGAGTAGTGAGTAGTGTTGAATTGATGTTGTCAAAACCCTCTTTGATATCAAGGAAGAGCGACGAGACTTTGAGCCCGGGCCTCTGGAGGCAGCGGATCTCGAGGGTGAGGACGGCGCAGGAATCGTAGATGCTGAGCCCAGGGAGTGAGCCGCATTGATTGGGCTTGATTAGGCCGCGCGAGCGGGTGACTATGGATAGGCGGGAGGCAACAATCCTCTCCAGGATTTTTGAAACAGTCTGAAAAAGGATGATGCTGCGAAAGAAGGAGGAGGAGGAATAGCCAGATTTTCACAGCTTGGAGAGGACAACTCCATTGGCCTTTTTGAGTGAGGAAGGGTGGAAGCCGAAAGACAGCAAGAGCGAGAGGAGGCTAACGAGAAGGAAGGGATTCGCCACATGGACCTTCTTCCAGACCCCATAGGGGATCTGGTCTGGGCCCGGGGCCGAGCAGTTTGATGAGTTGGACAGGGCCCTTTGCACCTCCTCGGCAGAAAGAGGAGGTGAGTTGCGAAACGGCCTGAGAATAGATGGGGTGGGAGCAGAAGTCCTGTGGGGCAAGAAGTGGCTCAGAAGAGCTGAGTTGATCTGTTCAGGAGATGAGAGGCCTGGGAAGGAGGGGAAGTAGTCAGAGGCTCTTCCAGTAGCAAGCCTCCTGGCCGTCCAGACAGAGCAGGAGTCAACCCTGGCCAGGAAGGTCTTCCAGTGCTCTGCCTTTACCGTTTTGATGGCCTTGAAGTAGAGGGAGCGGGCCTCACGAGCCTCAACACTGAGTGTAGGTGAAGGGGAGGAGCGGGACCTCCTGGCAGCGGCATTAAAGGCATGTCGCAGGGACGTCTAGAGGGGGGACCACCAAGGTTTAGACCTAAGAGAAGGGCCTTTTAGTGGGGCAGGGGCCAAGAGGAGGGTTGAAAGTGCACCAAGGTGGCGATCGGAGCAAGAACTGCGGGCAGAAGCTGTGGGAAGGGGAGGAGGCAGTGGAACATCGACCCCTTGCAGGGCCTCAACTACCGGCAGCCAGTCCACCATATTCCAGTCTGAGCTAGGAGGGGCCTTGTGCATTAGGGGAGAGGAAAGTTTGATAAGAATGGGGACGTGATCTGAGCCAGTAGAGGGAAGGTCAGCCGACAAGGAATGTTGGAAGGGAGCCAAGAGCTTGTTGGCAAAGGCCAGGTCGTGAACGCTGGGCCTAGTTGCCAGATCGAAAGGGAACCTGGTGTGGATGCCAGGGGTGTTGAGTAGGCTGTAGCCAGCGTCGGAGGCCACTTCAAAGTAGGGAGAGGACACCAGGAGATTCTAGTCGGAAAACTAGCGCAAAGGGTCAGAAAGGAGGTAGTGAAGGTTAAAGTCCCCAAGGGTGAGAGTGGGGAAATCATAAAGGGGGAAAGCATCCACCGGCGACACTGTCCGGCGGTGGGAGGACACAAAATTAATTGAATACAAATTGTAAATCTGAAAAACATGGAGAGACGGTGAAAACAGGCCCCTAGGCGAGTGGATGTCCAGTGCCATTAGGTCAGGCCCATCAAAAAAACAGGGAAGAACAGGGTAGGCTCCAAGGAGCTCCTGGTACACCAAGCAGGCTACCTTAGGCTTACCGCCTGAGGCGACAGAAGGGGAGAAGCATTTAGACATGGAAAAGGATGGTAGCTTTTCCCGCCAGACTGGGGGGTCTTGGAGGGCCACTACCTGGGGAGGGGAGGACGGCGCAGCAAGGGTGTTAAACAGGAAAAGAAAAACATTCCAGCTCCCTAAGCAGTTATGTTGAATGTTGGAAACAAATGGCAAGAAAGTGGGGGTTGGCGGCAATCGGTCCACCAAATTTGGATCCATGGGTCGTACTATCACTTATGAAAGGAAGTTGAGGGGAACGGAGACAGGCTACTGGATTCCCCTAGGGAGGCGAGGAAGGCAGCAGACTGGGAGGCGGGTGCTGGAGCATTAGGTATTGGGGCAACAATGGGTCAGGGGATGGCCAAAGGGTCGGCATCTGGGAGGAGGGGAGAGGCTGTGCGAGCATTGCCCGGTAGGGCATCGTCCTGATCCATGGTGTCGTCCCCCTCTTCATCCTCTGCCTCAGACCCTGAAGTCTGCTGTGTCGGGTGGGAAGGGCGGGAAGGGCAGGACCTGTCAGTAGCAGGGTGGCCGCCAGAGTAGTTTGCACACTTGGACAGGGAGGCCGGGCAGCAGCCGATGATGGGTTTGAGGAAGCCCAGATTAGGGCATGTCGGGTTGGGGCAACGGTGGTTGGCCCTCCTGTGGTTCGATCCACAGATTGGGCAGAGGGGAATGGTGGCAGTTGTCACGGCCACCTGGCTATGGAGACGGAATATGCCTGGGTTCTTCATTGCATATATTGGTTGTAGTTTCCTTGGTTGCATGGTTGGATTTTCTTTGTATGGATGATTGGGATGTGTTGCCGCGCAACGGAAGATAGCGGAACCAGATAGAGAAATCGTGGCTGCGTGCGACGCCAAGGACTTTCTTTGGTATTAGTGATCATGGAGGGTTTTCTTAGTATATAAAGGGGTGTGCCCCTTTATATTTTACTTTCTTTACGCAATCTGGTAATCTCCTTCGGACACCCTTTCTTACGTTCCAAGGATCCACCTAACCTCCACGTCGTCCCTGACTTTATCTCACGATAACTTCAGGCCTTGTTCGCGAAGGAATCTTTACCTTCGCTTACATTTATTAGCCTCGTAAGGCTTTGTCCTTACGTTTGTTGCCTTTAGGTTCTTCGTTTCCGTCGTTCGTTCGCTTCGGTCGGTCGCTTCGATGTCTAAGCGAGGTTCTTCCCTTTCGGCGGGCAAGGTCGCTGCGGCCTTGTCTTCCCTTTCGGCGTCGGTCGATGAGGCTTCTCTTCTTCGGAAGGAGGTTTCGCGCCTTCGCCACCACGTCTCGGTGCTGTCTCGTCGACTCCACTTATCGGAACGGGAGCGTGCGGCCTTAGTTGCGGCTAGGCGTTCGCCCTCCCCTCCGTTCGGCGGGCCAGGAGACATGACGCCGCCTCCCAGCGGGGGGGTGGCTGAGGAT
>LN891271.1:67426-81938 GCA_900010015.1 Tuber aestivum
AGACCTCGTCTCCAGATTCCCGCCTGTCCTGATCGTGGTGTGCCTTGGGCTACCCGACCCTCAGACCCTGTCCGTTACAGCAGTGCATGCTGTGGCAGGGTGGCCAAACTTCCAGCAATGCCTACATTGCATGAACTTGTTCTTGTAGCCAGTGTTCTGGACCTTGCGGAGCTTGGAGTAGGGGAGGATTTTGGACCCAATATGGGCCACATCGGAGGGGGCGACTATGATGACCACTGAGGTGGTGGCCTTGCAGAGGAGGGGGTCGGGCTAGAGGTAGCATGCACCAAAGATGTCGACCTCCTTGGCATTCTTAATGGACTCAGCAAGTTCAGGAAGAAGGTCAGTCTGGTCCTGCGGGAGGAAAGTGACTGGGAGGCTGTAGATGATGAACTGCACCTCATTAGGCGGGGGACGGAAAGGGCGGTAGGGGTTGTCCCCAACTGTGAAGGACTGGTTGATTTTGTTAGCAAGCGCCTCGTAGTAGGGGGAGTGGCGGGTGGCAGGCGTGAGGGGATCGGGAGCGAGCAGAGTAATCACGCCATGTGTGTTGACAGTGGCTGAGAAGGAGATGGGGAAGGGACAGTTGGCCTCTCGGAGGACGGAGGCTATGATGTCAGGGGCAGTGGCTGCCAGGCGAGTTGCGTCGGCGTCGGGGACCGGGGTGGTTCGGGGTGCAAAGAAGCGACGTTCGGCAGCTGGTAGGGGGGCAGCCTCCCAGACACGGGAGGGGGCGCCACCCGACGCTGCGACTTGGCCTGCTGTAGTCACCTTCTTCTTGCCCTTGGTGCCGGTCTGCTGTACCTCGCCCCTGGAGGGGGCTGCAGCACTGGCGTAGGAAGAGGTGGAGGGGACTAACGTGAGGAAGGAGGGGGCAGGGCCTGGGCGGAAGGTAGATTCTTCTGGAAACTCACCCTGGGTGAACTGGAAGGCTCTAAAGTAGCGGGGATGTCTGACTGCGAAAGTGTGTAGGTTACCATACCACACTCCATCAACCTGTACAGGGGAGTCACTATCCTCAACTGGGATATCTAGGATGTAGCCCGGGGGGGGGCAGTACTTTGCTCCAGGGGGAGCAGAAGGAGGGGGGGGCGGCGGCCGGCGCTTTGTCTGTTTCAGGGGAGGGGGAGGAGGAGGAGGGCCCAGCGGGGCAGCTGGGGGGCATGCAGCCGACGCCATGACCCTCAGAGAGAGGTTTCGTGACAGTGGCTTCTAATGCTGGGAGAGAGGGAGGATCCCTGGGGGCAGCCGTGGATGACTGCTCACGGGCCTCTAGCCTTTGGATGATGCTGCTGATCCCAGAGAGAGCAGTGCAGAGTAGTGGTAGGAGGATGACTTCGCCGGCAGACAGGTCTTGAAGCTGAGAATTGGATGGGGAGGACACCAGAGGGGCTGCCCTTCCAATATGGCGGAGAGCGCGGGCTAGTTCTTCTCTTATCAGCGGAAGATGAGCGGGAAGAGAGGGAGTAGGTGCCCTTGACTCATAGGGCAATGCACGGTTGCAGGCTCGGGAGCCAGACCTTGAGGGTCCCGGACCAGGCCCCTCCATGATGAAGGGGGCTGTGCAGGGTAGTGAGGGGGCTGTGCACTTAGAGACTGAAGCCTAACCGAGGGAAGGAATTAGGTATGTGGAGATGGTTGCCACGCAAAGCCCTGGAGTTTTGCCTGGCAGAATGCAGTAATGTTTTTAAGCGAGAGGAAAGTAGAGGGCGTGGAGCGTGGTCTGAAAGCTAGAAAGGCACCTCCATATTTATATTCTACATCTGGATCACCACAGGCTACATCTATCTAATACTAAATAATATACCTTTCCTCATTTCTACCCCTTATTCTCATAATGGAAATCTGTTTGATCCTGTAAAATATTAGTTCTTGCTCAGACTAGTCAACATCGTGGCAAAGTTCCTCAACTACAGATAGACTCCAGGTTGGCTCTATGCTTTGTGAGAACTTGACTGGGCCATGTGCCTCATCCTTACAGACACTTCCTGATAACTTATTAGACTGTTGACGAATCTGTCACAACACTTTCTCTCTATGTTCCTGGTAGTCAATCTCGCTTTGCCCACAGATCTATACTCTCCTGCTCGATTGACTCTGTTCAACCTTTTAGTCCTAGCCTGTGGTCTCCTCTTATATCTCCTGCAAACAGTCTTTGGTTGGACAGACCGCGATGATGTATATTATATCATAAAGTTTACTTCATTTTAACCGATTTATAGTGACACGACACAAAATCTGGTAATACCACTATGACCTGTGGGCCTAACAGAGGGGTCAGATGGGGGTATTGCCCCTGCAATCTTTGCGGTTTTCAGGAGGTCTGTGCACAGAGGAGGTCAGTGCATTCCTATGTATAACAAATATACAGAAATGAAAGAAAAGCCTACCCCAGGTCAATACGAGAAGTCCTACCCCAATACTACTTTTATTCTAAGCTATAACTCTACCAATCTTGGGACTAGATAGACTTTCAATACATGGTTGAAAAGCTCCTATTGAGTAGGATCTGGATACAGAGTATCAGCCACTACAGTCCTGAGATACCTGAGGAATCTGGTATCAAATTCCGCTCTTAGCCCTACCCTTGCTACGGTAAACTCCACTTTCATAACCAGCTGTAGCTCCATCAATATTGGTACCTGGTAGTCATTTAATATACCATTAGAAAGCTGTCATTAAGTAGAATCAGAGTGCTGTACTAGAGCTACAGTGCCTCTGGAATGCCTGAGTGATCTGACATCAAAGTTAGTACTTTACCAGAGTAAATACCACTTCCATAACAGGTGGTAACTCCACTAATATTGGCGCTAAGTAAACATTCAATATACTATTGGAAAGCTGCTATCAAGTAGAATCAAGGTACTGAACCTCAGCAGCTCTACAAGCCCTTTTTACAAGTATCTAGATGCCTTGGTGCCAAGACATCAGGGGAAACCTCACCAGTTTCTCGCATCGGCAACGATCCTTAGTTCCACAACACCACGAATTTGGAGATACTGGTACGACACAATGAGAGCTTTGGAGATGCCACAGGTTATTGTCAAGAGAGGTAAGAAGCTCCTCTAAATCCACTATCATAATAGTTTAGGCTAATTATAAAATAGGAAAAGACACTACTCTATGGTACTGGGCTGCTGTAGTTACATTAAGATGTCTTGATATCCCGATGACTTTCAAGAAAATCAAGGCACTTACAGGAGTTTCGAGTTCTACAGCCTCCGATATCTGGTAGTATGCTTTAGAAAATGCAAGGAAGGCTGGCCTTGATACTAGTACTACTCACACTAGCCAACCACTACCCTCTACTGATTCAACTTTCTCAAGCAGCCTTGGTGTCTCGACCGCTACCTCTTACCCTGCTGTTATTTGCCCACTTAACAGTCCTCCGGTTTCTCTCAATGACTATGCTCTCAGTAATGCCCCTCTCCCAGACAAGGAATTCAGTTTGATAGAACTGATTTCTGCCTTTGTGTTAAATATGGCTTCAAAGAGTAGAAGGCCTCCTTCCCTAAGTTTAGGAGAAAAAGATCAATTAGTAAAGTTCGTTAAAAGAGACCCTGCAATGAGGAGGATAGTACTATGTGACATTCAGCGGGAGGCTCACCTATCACATGTAAGTGATACAAGTGTCTACTGGGCTTTAAAAGAGCGTGGGATTGGTGCATACTAAGAGTTATTCAAATTTATTTTCAATGAGAAAAATAAAAAAACAAAGATTGGTAAGTTAAGTTCCTAAATTATCCACTACAGTATAACTACAATAAGAACTTAAATGATTGAACCTCTTGCTAGAAGGTTGGAGTTACCTCTACGAGTAACAGCAAGACTTATTCTGCTTTTACGGATTATTAGTTCAGGCCAAGGGGATATGGTTTGGCTATATACTTGCGTACCAGTCTAAGAGAGAGAATTTTGGATGTCTTAGAGTGAGGTTCAACTTGAATATTTTGAGCTCTTATGGAAATAGTAAGCTGAGAGAAGTAATACTAATCTTATGATAGAAGTATTGCGAGAAATGTGTTCTCTGGAGGCCTACTGAGCAGTGGGCCAACTATGCATTTACAGACAAGATGTCTATTGCGATTGGCGGTCTCTATGGACCCTGTGCCAGTGTTGTCTGGTGGGAGAAGGGTGAGAAATGGGAAGATGATTGTGTTGGAACAAAGAAGAAGCAGGGAGTTTCCATCAAATATCGGGGAATGATCTCCTACAGCTAGAAAGGTCCTTCTTGGATCTGGGAGAGTGAGACAGAAGAGGAAAAGATGAGAGCAGGTGAAGACATTATACATTATAATGATAACTGTAGTAAGGAGGAGATATGTCTTAATACTGCTTGGCGTACATCAGAGGAATGGAAGAAGCTAAGAATAAGAGAATTATCTAATGCTCGTGAAGCAAGAGTTTTAGCCTCTATGACTAGTGTGAAGGCAAAAACTGTGCAATCCTGGAGGGGAAAGAAATATAAGATTAAGAAGCTCAAAAGGGGGGATCCAAGAGGGGTAGACTCCTGGCGTTATGTGACTTGTCTTGCTCGACCAGTATTATGGCCCACTTGCCATATACGAAAACTCAACAACCCGAACTTTCTCTTAATGGAAGACAATGCTCTGGCACAAGATTCTGATTTTACCAACTATTAGCGAGAAAAGGAAGGGATTGATAAGGTGGACTAGCCTCCTAATTCTCCTTATTTGAATCCAATAAAACACGTATGGAATATAATGAAGTCTAGGATTCAAACCCAAAGGGGTGTTGAAAGAGTAACATCTGCCCAGGAAATGAGATTGGTTCTAAAGGAGGAATGGGACAAAATTACTATAGATGAGATTAATAGAAAAGTATGTAAACTACCTAATATTCTAGCTCAGTATATCAAACAGAATAGGAGTAATAAATTTCATGCATACAATAGATCAATTTCTCGTGATGTATTTGGTGTGAGGCCCTAAAAACTCTTGCTACCAAGGCATCCAGATACTTGTTAAAATGGCTAGTACCTCAGGAAAGCCAGAGCAATCTGGTATTAAATTCAGTATTTTGCCAAACTCTTACCCGAGTAAATACTACTTCTATAACTAGCCATAGCTCTACCAATATGTAACGGGGGCTCCATCAGGTAGATGGTTCCTAAGGATGCGACCGCACCAAACTTCGAATCTCTCGAACACAACTCTTGTAAAGTGTAAAGAATAAAAGTAAACGGTAAAACTTAATATCGTTAAGCTCAGGCTTATCTCAATTAAAGTCTCTCGAGAGGATGTTGATTGTGTCGGGGTAGGAGAGTTCTCGTATAATCTTTAAGTAGTCAGACTTATACCAAAAACTCCCCCATCAGGTTACCCCGACCAACGTGAGTATGCCCTTTTCCGTAAGGGTTGCCCCGGCACCATTACCGTGTCCCCGAAGGGCTATAGGTGTCAGCGCACTCTAGCAGAAATCTCCCATATGCACATCAGTTCCTGCGAGATGTTTACCAATACACCTGCCGGAGTGAAAACTTCTGCACATCGGTGTCTCGTCAGTGGCTAACTGTCGAGACCCTTAGGAACGCTAACTAAATAACTCTCTTCCCATATGCTATGACCTATGCAAGCACTCGTAGACATCAGCTGTCTTCCGGCTAAGTTCTATCTTTCTTGATTGCGAACTTAGGGGGTCTACGACGCTCCCTCGGAGAGCTGTGTCGGTGGCGGGACCCATAGGCGCTACCCATGGTCCCTTACCCCCAGCACACCACTCACCGTGATAAGTGTCATGCTATTAGAGTCTTCAAACAACCCACAAAGAGCCTACGGCAAAGGGACACGTGTAGGCTTGATTGGCGTAAAACCTTCCCAGATGTCTCCGGCACTACCCGGGACTACTCTGGGGACCCTTCCGGATAGCTCACGCTAACTCCGTCAGTTTTGGTCCGTTTTACTCCGTTCTTTTTGGAGAAGGTACTTGACCTTCTCACCTTGGCCCCCTTATATACCCTGCGAACAGCTTCCGGTCGGACGGACGGCGACGACGCATACAGTGTTATGGACATGTCTTCATACATTCCATTTAACTAGCATAACGGCAACTCCACCCATTTTGGCCCATGACGCCCGGGGCGAACCCTGGGGCCGCAGGTACCTGTTAGGAATAATCCTGCCAAGTTACAGTATGTTCGGAGCACTCTAGCTCCTCCCGTAGTCTTCCGATCAATATACAAGCAAGTGCCCGTCGATCGTCATTGCGTAACAAACAATCCTAACATTACACGGAATCTTTCCGAGAACGTTTCCGACGGAAGGTAGGGTAATAGTGTCCCAAAGGTAGGGTAAGTATGTCCATGGTGACACGAAGCCGGTCTCCATGGCAGGGTAACGTGACTTACCTGGACAGGGTAAACTTACCCGGCCTTCCGACCTATCCTTAGGCCGAAACCGATGTGGTCACGTTACTTCCGCTACTTAGGTACACCTATATCTTAAGTACCTTCTGTTCTTCGAGATACCCGGACCATCGGGCATCTCTCGGACATGCTCAGGCATGCCCGCCTAGTCTACCATATAGCCTCTTGGCCTTATGTATGGGCGTAAACTTAGGTTGCCATAGCTCCATAACGTAGGGTCATTACACAATATTGGCCTCAGGTAGATGTCTAATACACCATTGAAAAGCTGGCATTAAGTAGAATCAGAGTACCAAACCTCAGCTGCTGCGCCCAAGGAATGCTTGTAGGATCTGGCATCAAAATCAGCACTTTCCCAGAGTAAATACTACTTTCATAATAGGTTCTAACTTTACCAATATTGGTGCTCAGCAGATGTCCAATATACTATTAGAAAGCTGGCATTTGAGTGAGATCAGGGTGCTAAACCTCAGCTGCTGTACTCAAGGGGCACCTGAAGGATTTAGCATCAAAGTCAGCATTTTACCATAGTAAATACTACTTCCATAATAGGCTGTAACTCCACTAATACTAGTCCTGGGTAGACATTTCATGCACTATTAGAAATCTAGCATCAAGTAGAATAAGAGTGCAGAATCTCAGCCTCTGTACATAATATACACCTGAGGAATAAGGTATCAAAATCAGTACTTTACCAAAGTAAACATGACATCTATAACTGGCTGTAACTCTACCACTATTGGTGCTAGGTAGACACTTAATCTATTTTTAGAATGCTAGTATTATATAGAAGTAGTATACCAAGTATCAACTTCTGTACTCTAAGGATGCTCAAGTAATCATGTATCATAGTCAGTACTTTACTAGGACTTACTAATTGGCAAAGCTAGTAAAAACAATAAAGTCCAGAATTCAGGGGAGGTGGAAAAGGGGAGGTGGTACAAGTAGAAAGAAGGTGGTAGAAGAAAGGTGGTAGGGGGGAGATGGTAAAGCGGAGCTGGTAGAGAGGCAGCTGGTAGGATAGGAGCTGACTGGGAGGTGGTACTAAAGGGTGAGTGACTGGCAGCTGTGATTATCACTCAGAATCTCCAGATAATAACCACATGATTCTGTTTGCTTAGGATGCAATTTGGATGGAGAACTACCTAACCTAAGCTCCAGGAAGCACAGGACATACCCAGACTTGGTGCCTAAGTACCAGATACAACTGGACTTGGCACCTAGGTATAGGATACACAGGACACAACCAGACTTGATGTCCAAGTACCTGATACAACTAGACTTGGCACCTAGGCACAGGAGGTACAGGATGCAACTGGACTTGGCATCCAAGTATCAGACACTCAGAATGCATGGAACATAGAATCCTTCCTGCTCCTATCAGAATATACTGCCCATATCTCTGATGCAGGCATAATTTTTACTAACATTTATGGGTTTTCTAGTTATGTTTTCTCAGTACTTTACCTGTAGGATTTTCTATTTGGGACGAGGCTTAGCAGGTAGATGTTTTTCACCAGGAGGCATGGCCTTGCCTTTCACAGAGAGAGGAGGAACAACACAGTAAAGACTCTTCCTGTACAACCAACTCTACTACCTTCTTCTTCTACTGTTGTTTCTGGGTGTTGTCTTTCCCACTTTTTCTCTTGCTTTCTCACTTTGTTTTACTGTCAAATTTATCAGCATAATTCTACACTCTTATCTGATTGAATATCACATCATATGGTGGTTATCACAAATTCCACAGGTGTCAGCTCAGTCAATCACACCAACCAAATTACAGAAGCCAACCGAGACACTTTCACACCGGTACACCTGAAGTTAGACTACCAATATGACATACTATAAAAGTCCTAAATACGACACACCAACTCTGCACAATACCCCCAAACCTACAGTGCCTCCGGTCAGGGGCCAGCCGTATATACCGTACTCGAGTATGGTGCCGGACAACCAAAACCAGCCCACCCATCCCAAGCTTTTGGAAAATCTGAACATATAGAGTTATTAATATTTGAGAAAAAACTTTAAAAATAATTCCTCTGGTAATTTTGTAAAGGAACCCTCTTAAAAGTATTTAATGATTTCTATTTAATTTTTATCTTATAGATGAATTCAAAATCAATGACTGGAATTGTGTTGCAAGGGTCTATCTTATAAGAATGTGCAACATCTTGAACTTTGAGCAAAACCACTACAACAACCTCCTGGAGGACTATAAGTGAAAACAAAAACCATATATCTATTCTAATTCATTATTTAAACAACTTTACCAGAGGGATTGCCAGTATACCTGCTGAAAGAGAGGCTATTTCCAATTTAGAAATTTTACATCAAGTTGGCCAAGTGGGCTGGTTTTAGTTGTCCGGCACTATACAGTACATCCTCCTCCAACATATCATATCATAGAAAGAGGGCAGGCAGAAAAGAAAGTACCACCAGTATGCATCAAAGCAAAAAAACAGTAACAACAGTTAATCCTGGTTTCTTCGTCGATCCAGCCTCAGAAGTGGGGTGGGGGGGTTCACCGGGCAATCCTTATCCTTATTTGAAAGGACTTGGGTCGAGGGACGTTTGTTGCAAGAAGGGAGATACAGCCTGAGTGTGCTGGCTTCTACGGGAGAAATGTCTACCGGTGCCGTCCAGAAAAGAAGACCATGTCAAGCGATTAGTCGGAGGGCCGAGGGCTGTGCCAACCAGAGATAGCGGTTCTATTTTCTATTGTAGGCAAGGATGCCACTGCGCGAGGTGCCACAGCGGTAGGGTGCTAGCTATGGCGTTTTTGTCCCATAATGAGGTCTTTTTCATAAGCTTATAAGGCTCCGGGTGATGGGGGATCACAGGTTGATGAAGGCTTAACTGTTGTTTTACCCAGTAACCACCTTCCTAATTAGGAAGGTAGAATCGTGGCCTGGAGAATGGGGGAGAGGGAACTTGTGCGAGTATTGCTGGACCATTTAATGTTTTATGGGTTTAATCCAGATAGGCAGACAAAAAAAAATCCTACTTGAGCTATGTACAAGTGCTAGGGGAGATGTTTTCGTACAAGACAGGGATTATTTTGCGGGTTAACCTAAATTAACTGTGTGAAAACATTATCCCTGCCACTTGTCCATTGTTTTTATTGTTAAACCCTAGAATTTATTTGCTTACTTAGGTACAAACCTCTGCTTTAAAGGCGCAGTCCAGCCAAAACATGGATCCTTCCACCAGGGCACCTCTGTAATAACCACCCCACACCCCCGTTTTGGCCCTCAGGCATGCCGGTCAAAAACCTCCTCCACAGGCCTAGGGAAAAACAAGCTGCCCCAAGTTCCTCTAGTATGGAACCAACCACATATCCTACACTTAGAAAACCATAGCCCTCCCCTCATAACTACAAAGCCACAATCCCCAAAGCACTAGTAGGAAGCGACAAGAAAACCCACACCATATTCTCTTGAGAAAAAAAAAATACAAAAAAAACCCAAACAAAAAAAACCTCCTTGAAGTGACATTGTCAGTTTTCTCCTGGCCCTGCCATTGGAAAGCAGGAAGGTTAACATGAGAGAATGTTTCTATACATTCAAGAGCATAGGGGGGGGGGTATCTGACCAGGGCATGCCAACCCCCCCTTTGAGTGCATTCAAGCCAACTGACTGTAGCAAGACCTGAGACAGTGCAATACCGACCCCGCTACCATAATGTCAACTGGTAGTAGTTGCATTCCTACTCAGAGATGGGGAGCCGAGCAGGTGGCAAGTTTGAACCCTCACAGGGCTTAGAGGCAAGATGCTAACCCAGGAGGGAGGGAGGTAGAGTTTAGAGTCCATTGTAACCAGAGGCCAGGGCCCCAAGTGTAAAAGGACGTGTTTTGCATTACCCAAACGAAGAAAGTTGAGTACCCAAGCCATATGAAGCCCCAAGAAAGTTAGGCAAGGGAAAGATCATGAGGGGGTGTCTGGTGTTTTGGCCCCTATCCACATTCCGGATTAGGAAGGCGAAAAGTGGGGTCAGGATAATAGCGGAGAGGAAGCTTGCCCTGCCACTTGTCCAAGTACTCGAGTACTTGTACATGGCGATTCCATAGGTATCCGGAAATATTGGAACGGTTAGCGCATAGGAAACGCCAAGATTTCCGGATACTTGAGTACCTGTATGATACTGGAGTATTTTTTGTGGAATCGCTAAGTACGCTATGTACGAGTACTAGTGTTTGCTATGTCACGGGGAGGGGGCTCTGACTCCAGCCCTTTGGTGGACCTTGGCATTTTAAGCCTCAAGCGGCTTGCCCTTTGCCATCATCTCTAGCAAGCCCATACTTGACAAGAATGGGGTTCTGAGAGAACGCAGAGCATTGATTACGTCCGCCGAACACAGAAAATCAGCTTAGGAATAACCGAGAGGAGTCGATCGTCCGGAGAACATCGTCTCGGGGAAGGCTCACACATTTGGTATTGCCCCACCCCATCATCGCCACCCCTCCACCTTCATCCGCTGATTGCATTCTAACACAGAATAGAATTAAACCATGGTGGGAAACTTGTTAGTAGATGCGTATTTCTCTCAGGTGAGGGGTGATGGAGTTTTGGTTGTCAATGGTAAGCTCATTATTCACCCCCGATAACTCGAGCTTGCTAATCTCGTTTGCTAGGTTTACCGAAGTTTGATTTGGACACCTACATCTCAGGTTATGCTGGTATAACCCAGGATCGTAGCCGTAGTGCACACAGTAGGGGATGCTAAATCATTTTCCGGCGTATCTAGGGCGTACACAGATCGACCGGCTCATCCATATTTCTACCCACTCACCTCCTCTGGCGATTGAGGGGCTGAAGTTGGCTCTCAAATTGTTGAAGCAAACACAGGATGTTCCCCGGTTCAGATTGGCATTAGATATCCTCCGCAAACTCTCTCCAGAGGACGCAGATGTGGCTCAGGACGATGCTTGGATTGAGAAGACTTCCAGGAAGGTTGCAAGTGATACGGAGAGGATCGAGGCCGATCTGAAGAGCTACAAACATAATCTGATCAAGGAAAGCATCCGGGTAGGTCTAATTACTGGCACCGATCAGCGTAAGAGGAACCATTCACTAACACTAAATATAGATTGGCCATGAAGACCTTGGCAATCATCTATACGCATCTGGTGATCTCGTTGGTGCCTTTAAGTGCTACTCTCGCATGCGCGACTTTTGCACCGCGCCGAAACACATTGTTGATATGTCCATGCAAGCCATCAGGGTTTGCATTGAGCAAGGGAACTACATGACGGTTCAATCACACGTCGTCAAGATACGCAATTTGACTCGGGGCCCCGATGAAGAGGAGCTTTTGAGGCCCAAGCTCTGCGTCGCTATGGGGCTTACACAGCTAGCAGCCGGTGACTTTAGAGCAGCGGCCAGGAGTTTTCTGGATTGCCCACAAACCCTGCTCAACACTTACAACGAAGTCATCACTGCAAATGATGTCGCAACCTACGGCGGGCTTTGTGCTTTGGCCTCTATGGAGAGAACCCAACTCAAGACTGAAGTTCTTGATAACGCTGAGTTCCGCAACTTCCTCGAACTGGAGCCACGTATGAGGAAGGCTATCACTTTTTTCCATACCGCAAAGTACTCCAACTGTTTGAGCATTTTAGAGGATTCCAGAAACGATTTCCTCCTTGATATCCATCTCCACAGACACGTTAACAGGCTATTCGAGTTGATCAGGAGTAAGGGAATAGTCCAATACTTCATCCCATTTTCATGCGTGACTCTGAGCAGCATGGCTCAGGCTTTTGCCACGGATGAACGGACTCTGGAGAAGGAGCTTGTTGTAATGATTGGCAAAGGAGCTTTGGACGCTAGAATCGATACAAAAAATAGTGTAAGTTTCTATTTTTTCTTATCCCTATTTATCTTTATTTGAATGTTCTTTGACGATATCTAGCTTCTCACTGCCAAAGAAACAAATCTCCGTGCAGCTGTCCATCGCGAGACATTGGCAGTTGCCCAAAACTATGAACGCCTTGCCAGGATGAAACTCATGAGAATGAACATGATTAGGTCTGGGCTAGACGTGAGGGGATCAAAGGCATCCACCGGTCAAGTTAATACGGGGGTTGTTCATGGACAAAACTCGTGGACTGGGAATTCCCAGAAGGCGGAGAGGAACTGGAGGGAATATATGTGAGATTGTCAGGCTTTAGTCCCAGTCTAGAAAAAATCAACCTATAAACTATCATGTCGGTTAGTTTGGGCTTTTCGTGATAGTTGTGGTGTCTCGTTACGGAGTTCTTTTTTACACTGTTTTTTCCTGTTATCATAGGGTGTTTGTAGGCTGCTGATAATACAACTAGTTCTCATGAGAAATGCTTCGTTGCTGGTCCCTGGTGCGTTTGGTGATGTTCTTTCTTAAAATCTGCGTTTTGGCGAGCTGGGTATTGCGACGAGGGTTCGGGATTAGACGTTAGTGTAAAGTCTATATTCGTTTGGGGGCAGAACCGTGTGATAGCTCTTTTAAAGGTGTGAAGCCCTTTATTGTTGCCAGACATCCCTGCTATCTGTTCAAGTGAAGTGAATATATTTTCGTCCACTACAGCAATCGTACATAGCGGTAGTAATGCCTGAAGGGAATCGTAGCACCGCGAGTATCTGGGCATACGAGCATCCCAGAACCCTCAAGTTATCGATTCCGAAGCCATGGTACCGCACCGGCAGAGTCATGACCCTGGAGCTGGCTGCGTAAATTTCAGCCGCATGGAGTCATCGCTTTTTGGCATGGCTTGGTTACATCCAGTACAGTACCTGTAAATTTACGGTGTATAAATCTAATACTGGCACCAAATCCTATCGTACATTCCCTACATATCCTGATCATTCCCAATACTGAATTGTGCTGTATAGACTCCGATGACATAACCAACCTGTAATCATTCTACCGGGGTTGGTATAAAAACCCTTTCTCTATCCTATCATACCAGAATTCTGACTAGTTCCTCCTCATATCATAGTTCTATGACCATGAACGACAAGGGTCCCCCCTTCGGTCAAACCCCCCCTCCTGCGAGGAAGCCCTACCTTCTCCCCCCCTCAATCCTCTCCCTGATAATCCAACATCTAACCCCGCAAGACATCCTCTCATTTTCACGCACAAACCACTATCACCACACCTTCACAAGCACCGAAGCCTGGCGGACCTACCTACAAACCCAACTTCCCACAGCGCTCGCCCAGATACTACAAGAACACCGCCACCACCACCTGCAGCACGGGCCTCAATACCGAGGCCCGGGAATAGACTGGGCTAGATGGGCCGGAGAGGCCACCCATGTATCCCGCAATTTCTCCCGCGCAGGATTCATCGCCACGGCACTCCAGCCCCCGATATACACGTATGTCCCGGCGGTGGGCAGGTCAGCGCATTTCCCTGGGAACCGGGCACTCGAGTCCCTAGTGGTAGGAGGGGATAGACAGTGGCATACCACTCCATGGTCGACGCATACGGCGAATTTCGCGGTAATCGAGATGTGCTCGCCATTGGTGCGGGGCAGGATATCATGGTTAGTAAAGGGCAGGGTTAGCGTGGAACCTTCTAGTGGAGATTCGAGAATCGTGAGGAGAGGGGTGGAAGGGATGACGTTACGGGGTTACATTTGTTGAGGCCGCATGAGAAGTTTGGGGATAAGGATGTGGAAGTCGCGCTCGTCGGCAGGGCCAATGGCATGTTGGAAATGCTAGAGTTGGATACGTGGGGTAGAGGGGAGGTTCTCGTTGGGACGATATTGAACAATTCTTCGTTGAGCATTTACAACATTCGGCAGCCAGATAGTGTGGGGGAGCCAGCGAGGGTGGTTCGCGAGGCATCTGAGGTGCGGTTTGTTCATGAGCAGCGGTGGGAAATTTCTTTCCTGGACCATACGAAGGTTGTGGTGGGAAAGGCTTCTACTAAACCAATTGCTACTCATGCGATTGCACCCTCGGGCCTTACGCGGGGGCCAGTGGGGGGGTTTTCAGCAAAGGATTGCGCAGACATGCAGAGTGCTTCTGTCTACGTCGTCGAGCCCCTGCCCAAGGGTTCTGCGGGTGCGAGTGCTAATGGGGATGTATTCCTCAGTGGGTGCTCGGATGGAATAGCAAGGCAACTCCCCCCCCTCATCCCCCC
>LN891272.1:0-15594 GCA_900010015.1 Tuber aestivum
TACCAGATAAGAAAAGCACGCCATAATCCCCTAATCGTATCATGAAATATCAATGAAATATACGTAATACATACTCCGCTGTAGTAATGTCCGTGAACTAGAAATAATACTAAGTAGAGGAATATACGATATTATCAAGGAGAATATACATATGAAACGAATTAGAAAATTCAACAGGGGGATCGGAATTCGCGCCATCCCACGACTCCTCGGTTCCTGGTGACTCACAGGCGGTGATCCCAGAGTCCACCGTGCCCGTTCCAGAAGACGATCCCTCTGTTACCATGGAGGCTTCTAGTTGGGCTTCTACCCCCCCGAGGCAAATCCTGTCTCAATCCGTAGTGGAGAAGATGGCGCCGGAAACATTGGCACCTCTGGCTCACAAAAGTCACTCCACCCCTGCCCTGTTGGACGCAATGTCGCTGTCCTCCGGGCATGAGAAACTTTACAAGAGAGGTCACTTTGGACTCAATGCCAGTTCAGACTCTGACTACCAATCCACGCCGCCCCCATTTGCGGAACGAAAACGACGTGGATGATCCCCTTCGCCCGATCCTACCCTGGTATCCGTGTCCAGTGGCAGTTCGAGTTCGGTTCTCACACCTACCAAGGGAGTGCCAACTAGGGAAGGGAGGAAGATGATGGTGATCCCCAGGGAACAACTGACCTTGGGAGAAATTAGGCAACAGACGGCTCCAGGATTCAAGCAGGTCCCATACCCGCCGTCTACTATTGAGTCATCGGATAGGGCAAGCTCTCCCCCTTTGGCTACTGCTGACGTACTTCCCTCTGCGGATGTAATTGCTAGAGACACCCCCCTGGACATGGGCAGCAATAGGAATACCGAGGCGACCGGAATGGGAGATAGTAAATACGCCGACTCCGAGGCACTCCCGTCTTCCCCGGTTTGGTCCAGCTCGCCTCTCGTGGAGCAACCCCCCACCCAGCCGGAATCCATGGATGCACGGGTGGCAAGGGCGCAGGATGCGATGAGACAGCTGGATGAGGCTGATGAGTTGTCGAGAAGGGTGGATGAGGAATTGTATGCACCTCCCTCGAGACGTTCGGATTCGGTGGTATCCCGGGACTTGATTCTCGGGGTACTTGATGAAATAGGAACCCCGGCGGCTATCCCGTGTACTGGAGATGCCCCTAGCCCCCCTGAAGATAGCTCGGATTCGAGCTCTGAATCGGACTACCAGGGTGAGGATGTTCGACGTGTGTTGTTCGATGGGGAGGAAGGATATGGCAGCTTCAAAGAGGTTGCCAAGGACGTGAAGGAGGTATTCTGGATGCTGGATACATCACGGATGCTGTATAGATCCCTGAGGAACCGGGTGTTTGAGCTGGAAGAGGAGAATAGGAAGCTTGAGGCTGCAGTCAAAAAGAGGACAGGGCTCTCTCGTGACACCCCCGCTCCCCCCCTCCTCCCCCTATGAAGAGCACTCCGTCTGTGAGTGGGGAGTCAGCCACGGCTGCTCCTGCTGCTAAGAAAGTGTCTTGGGCCACAGTGGCAAATAGGCACATGGCACCTGATGCCACCCGAACCGCGCCCTCCTCGGCCCCTTCCAAGGCTGACGATAAGGAGAAGGCATGTGGCAAGTGCAAGGTCGTGGGGCATTACGCGAGGGACTGCAAGGAGCCCAGGAAGGAGAAGACGAAGCCTGTGGAGGTGGCCCTTCCACTGCCTGTGGGGGGCAGCTCGTCAAGCTCCTCCAGTTCGGACAGTGACGGTGGAGTACCTGTTACCCCCACCCCCAAGGCTGACACGAAGGCCAAGACCAAGCCTAAATTGGTGCAAATGAAGAAGGCCCCAGTGGCAGAAACGCCCTCGGCTGATGAGGAACCCTCCCTCCCGGAAGGACCAGCAGCGGCGATACCAGGTGCCTGGAAGACTGTGGTGGGTAAGAAGAGTTACCTGGCTAACACTAGGTTCGACCGGGGCGACAGCAAGATACCGGCACCCCCTTCCTCCTCACCCACCCCCAAGGCCAAGAGCCGTGGTCTTACCATCAGGTTCCTAAACAGGAAATCGGTTGAGCTACCAGACGGCATCACGACTGAGACGATACGGTCTCGCATCAACATTCTCCTGTCCAACAAAGGCAGGGTTGCGGGAACAGTCCCGTACATTAAAGAAGCAGTGTTCTGGACCCCGATTGGCTGTATCTTCATGACGCTTGCACAACACGAGGTCGGCCAGATCAGTGGACAGTTGGAATGGATTAGGATGATCCTTCTCAAGGAACTGGCCATCCCGGATTTCGAGTTCCAGCGCGACATGGACAAAATCACCATTCGAGTTGGACAGGTCCCCCTGGCGGACACCGGTCGTGGATCTATTTGGAAGGTGGAATCCTGGACTGGGGACAAGGCTTATAATGGTCTCCGCCTTGACATGGAACAGTCCAACCCGGGTATCAACACTGCTGGACGCCCGGCCCTGTTGGGATCGGCCAGAGCCTTGAGGCAAAATAAGGCTACTACCTGTGGAATCAGGTTTGTGGTCGAAAAGAACGATGCCATTTTGGAGGCGCTAACGAGGGGCACTGTTTGCTTGAGGGGTCGCCCCAGACCGGTAAGGATCTTCATGGAACATCGCCCCCCGGTGGTGTGCCAGAAGTGTCTCCAGGTTGGGCACATGCAGGTTACCTGCACCTTCCCCTCCCGATGCCGATTTTGTTTAGGGTCACACTTGTCGAAGGAACATGAGTGTGGCATGATTAACTGCCCGGGGGTTAAAGGGAATGCATGTTCCCACACCGGCAGGCTTTGTTTGTTGTGTGACAGGTCGGACCACTTTACCGGTCACCTGCCTTGTACTGCCACGGAAACCCGAGGCACCCTGCCCACCCTCCCGCCATCGGCCCCGTCGCCTGAGACAGTTGACGACACTAGTCGCAAAGGCTTCTCCGATCGGACAATGAGGAGGAATCGAAGGGAGACGGCAGGGGAATCCAGGGATGAGGAATACTGCAGGATGATGAAGGCATCACACGGCCAGACCCAAACCCAGGCAGCTATTATGCCATCAGGGAAGTTTACTGGGAGGTGCAGGAACTGCAGCAAGGTTGGACACATGGCGTACGAGTGCAAACAGGCTCTCAGGTGCAATAACTGCCATGAGGTCGGACACACGTTCAAGACCTGCGAGGAGGAAAAGGTAGTCAGGTGCTTTAACTGCCATGAGACAGGGCATGTGACCAAGGACTGCAAGGAGGAAAAGGTTAAGAGGAGCAGGAACAGGAAGAGTCGGGGCAAGAAGGCCCCTTCATCTAAAAGCAAGGAAGTTGACCCCTCCCCCTCCTCTCCCCCACCCCCTCCTGTATCCCCCCCACCGCCCACTAAGAAGAGTGGGTTACCACGGATTGGGAGGCTTGACAAGAACAAGTATGTGAGCGGCATGCTTGATAACCCCGTTGTTGTGGGGTATACGACTCTACATGGTGAGGGCTCGGTGAGCTCGCGAGGTTCCGCAGAAGCCCTCAATTAATGCATTTTACAACCCTTGCATTAAACGTTGGTCGGGGGGTGAGGAATCGGGAGGCGGCATTTGAGTTGTTTTCCTATATTGATTTGTTTTTTGTTTTGGAACCACCTGTTGATGCTGATGGTTTGCATGTGCCACATGAAGCTAACAGGTGGGATTTATTTTCATTTGTTAAAGGTTCAGGCGTTGAGGTTTTTGTGCGCTCGACTTTGTGCGGGCTTTTTGATGTTGTTGGGCATGAGAGATGTTTTTCTTTGGTGCATTGTTATGATGGCGGGATGGAAAGGAAGCTTGCTGGTGTTTACCTTCCGCCCAAGGATGGTAAAGGGGTGTTTTGCGAGGAGTTGGAAAAGCTGGTGGGGTGTGATGTGTTGGTGGGTGATTGGAACGCCCGTGACCCTTACTGGGACCCCGATGGCCGAAACCACAGAGGCGGGTGGTTGAAGAACTGGATGCAGAATAATGGGTACAACATGACCTTCCCTGCCGGGCCTACCTTCCGCAACGTCTCGAGGATCGACTTGTGCATACATTATGCAAACTCGATTCGACACCGGTATAGCGACATTGTTGGGTGTGAACACATGGGACAGCTGATTAAGTTAGATGTGACGGCACCCACTGATATGACTAGGACACGCCAGGCGTGGAAGAAGGTCTGCTGGGAAAAGGTCGCCGCAGAACTGGGAGCTCTGAAGGACATGCCAAACGACAAGCTTTGGGCTGCGGCTCGGGGGATTGTGGATGCACTACCTAGGCCTCCGCCCAGCAGGATTCCATACCGATGGTGGACACCTGAACTGGAACGCATGCGACAGGATGTCCGGAGACTGAGACGGTTTGGGCAGAAGGACCTTGGGTACAAGGCTGACTATCGGTTGGCAAGGTGTGTATACAGGGCGTCGGTGGTCCAGGCAAGGTTTGAGTACGTATGCGGACAGCTGGGCCAGGCCGAAGACCCCGCTGTGTTTAAGATGATGCAACGGTTAGATGCCAGAAGGACACTACCGGCTATGGAACTACCTGACGGCACGGTTGCGGCAACCCATGAAGACATCTCGGATGCCATTACGGCACAACTGGAACCGGGGGATCGACCAGAATGGGCCCCCGCTGAGGTGACTCTGGAATCTGCCCGCGAGATGGAATTGGCACTGCAAAGATCGCCCACCAACACAGGTCCGGGGTTGGACGACATGGGATACCCTTTTTTGAGATTTTGGAAGAGGGGATATCCTGAGGACATGAGGCGGATGCTGGACCACGGGCTGCGGCATGATGTCCCAGACTGACACGAGGCCGAGGTTGTGCTCATCCCCAAGGTCGGCAAACCCCGGTACGATGTGGTCAAGGCATGGAGGATGATCCACCTGTTGCCGGTTATGGCCAAAGTGGCAGAGCGGGTAATTCTCATTAGACTGGCACAGTGTCTGGAGTTGGGAGATACACAGTTTGGTTCGCGACGGAAACGAGGTGTCCACGATGCGATGGCAATTATTTTTGAGTTCCTAAAGCACAACGAGGGTTACCACAGGATGATGCTGTCGGTGGATGTGGAAGGAGGGTTTGACAACATTAACATTGACCTCCTCTCCGATTTCTTGATGGCGAGAGGATGCACCACTACACTGTGCCGTTGGATACGGCGGTGGTGTGCTAACAGGACAGTCCGGTTCCGGTTTAACGGGCGGGTCTCTAAGAGGTACCACATGAGCAAAGATATCCCACAGGGGTCTCCCCTGTCCCCGTTTCTGTTCGGAGCATACGTGGCCGATATTTTCACCCCTAGGTTGCGATACTCACCGGGTGTACGACATGTAGTAGTGTCCTATGTGGATGATGGAGTGGTCCTGGTGGCTGCCGGGAGTCAGAGGGCGGCTCAAGGGCATGCTGAGGAACTGTTCTGGGACCTCGATAGGGTAGCAAGGGCTCGTGGTATGGGGTTCAGTGCCCTTAAGACCCAGTGGATTGGGTTTGGAGACAGGGCTTGGGATGGGCTGGAACTGATGGGGGAACTGGTTGAACCGTCTGAGGATCTGAGGGTGCTTGGGTATAGGTTTAATGTTTTCCTTAATTTTTCTGCTCATATGAGGTATTGGTTGGATAGGGGATTGGACGTGAGGAGGAGAATTACGGCGTTGGGGCGGAGATATGATGGCGTGGGAGGTATTGGAGCGTGGGAAACTTACCGTTTGGTACAAGCAGCCTACCTCCCGACAGTCTACTATGGGCTTGAATTTGTAACCGAGTATAAGTCGTATGTGAAACAGATTCAGGTTCATGTCAACAACTGCCTGCGTTCCGTGTTTCGTACCCCCTTCAAGCTGGCTAACAACATTTTGTTGGCCGAATTTGGTGTGCCACCTGCTCATATACAGGGACGGTACCTCCAGCGGCGATGCTATAGCCGATTCATCAACCTTCGACACTGTGCCAACCACCCTTGGTTCGGGCACATCAGGCAGACATAGAAGGAGGAAGGCATGGTGGCGCAGCGGCAGACGTCGGACGTCGAGTTACGGGAGCGGCCAACGATTGTCATTGGTAAAGGCAAGGAGGTGGTCACTGCCAGACACACCGACAAGATCGATGGCCTTATGAACTCGCCGGGGGTGGTGGTATACACTGACGGGTCCAAGCACTCGGGCAAGGCTGGTGCTGCGTGGGCCGTATATTACCAGGGTAACGTGCGTGTAATGGGACAGGCGGTGCCCCCGTCGTGGAGCATTGTGGAATGTGAGCTGTTTGCGGTCGTGGGGGCCTTGAGATACCTGAAGGAGGTTCACCCCGGGGCTGATGCCCATATCTTTTTGGATTGTGTCCCTGCGCTGATGTTGATCGAAAACATGTTCCCTGAAGGCGATTCGGCTGAGGCCCGGGAGGTGCTCGCCCCGCTGCTGAATGGGTGCGGGAAGGTGCACTGCGAATGGGTCCCAGGGCATACTGCCATTTCCGGGAACGAGCTGGTTGACTTGGAAGCCAAAAGATGTGTGACGCGTGTACTGAGACCCACTGACTGGGAAGGTGTTAGCTTCGGCATCGGACACGCGGCATTGGCGCGCGAGCTACGCCGACAAGAATGGGCCGAGTGGCACCGGTTACAGCGCCATGGCTACTATGAGCGGGCACCGACCTCGCCGTGACACCTCAGGGGGCTTACCAGACTAGATGCGTATGTCCTGATACGAATACGAAGCGGCACTGAACTGGTAGGACATGATGACTGCCCTAGCCGCAACGATCGAGATCACTGGATCACGACTATGCGATACCTTCGGGACCGACCCTCGGCGGACACGTTGTTTAAGGATGGGAAGGTCAGGGATTGGCGCGAGTGGTGGAGGGGGCACCGGTGGTTGGGACTGGGAATCCCGAAGAGTGTCCTTAAGGTGGATGGCGAGCGGGTAGTTGCCGGGAACCCGTTTGATGTTACACTCCTGGTGGAGCAGAACGGGCAGCTAATCGTCAAAGAAAACTGATGGGAATGTGTTAGATGTTCCACGACTCACGAATATGGTTACTGCCGATTGCCTACTGCGAGGATTGGGGGCAATAAGTGGTTTTTTATCCCCGAGGACAGCACGATTTGCCGTGGTTGCGATGGCACCGTCACTGGTGCTTCGGGGTCCCGCTCACGACGAGAGGCCTTCATCCGGCACTTCGCCAACTCCCCGCTATGTCTAGACCGCTGTATGGGTTTGTACTGGGTTAGGATGTTTGGAAGGTGGGGGGGACATGGAATTTGGCGAACAGGTGTCGCATGTGTTGGCTTGGGCGAGGAGTTATGAGTTTGTTAAAGGTCCCCGCTGTTGTTTTTGTGATGGCACGTTTGTTGATATTTCGGGTCATTGGAGGAATACGACACGGTGTTGGGATAGATTGTATCTTTCCTTTGTTGAGTACGTGGAAACTGAAATTGCTGATGGTGGTGTGAGCGATGGATAGGACTTGCGAGACAGGAAGACGCGTGAATCCGGGAGATCGCTTGCGGTCTGAGCGCCCGTGAGCCTGTTGGTAGTGATTTCTTGATTTATGTTTGGGTGGAGGGCTGCGAGATGTTTTGACATGGTAGTGATTTTGTTATGATTTATGGGTTACGAGGGATGTTAGCTAGATCATAAGCCATGTTTTGGCGCGACTAGGATAAATAAACTTAGATTGAATTTGGACACCCTTTCTTACGTTCCAGGGAATTATCTTATCCACCACGATACCTTTCTTTGGCCCGACCAGGGTCAAAGTTTCTCCTCATCACTTCCATCATGGGGTCTTCACCCCCTCTCGTTCCGCAACCTCCTACCCAGCCTGACGGGGCCTCACAGTTTTGTGGGCAGCGTCGCTTATCACCTATCTTTTGGCCTCAGGGTCCCCCCTCGCTTAAACGACCACGCAGTGGTACCACCTCAACTATACGAGTACCAAACGCCTATGAAGGTGCTAATGGCATCTTCTTGAAGATGTTTGATGATTTGGCAGAGGCAGCCGGGATTGAAGAACCTCTCACCTTTGGAAAAGCCTTTCCCGTTATACTCCGCATGATGCAAATTTTGCACGAAGACTACAGGAAGGCGACCGATGGGCTAACCGAGCACATCACCGTCCTAACCGAGGATTTGGATGCCCTTCGGGCCTCCACTCTATCTCAGCCTGCTCATACTACTGCCCCACTGGCACCCCCTACTACCGGTACTGCAGAGCATCCCTCTGTCCCTCCTCCCACTTCCACCCTTCCCCATATCCTACCTCCTGGCCCGGCAGCTCCCCCTTCTTGGGCTACCATCACTAGGAAGGCAAGGAAGCCTTCTCAGAAACCCACAAAGCCTGGCCCCAAGCCAGCCAAACCCCCCTCTCCCTCAGTTAAGCCCCCTACCGACAAGAAAAAGGGCCTCACCATGTGCGAGCATCGGCTCATTATCAAAAGAGACGCTGCCCCCCTTACATCTACTGCTGTACAGCTACGCGACAGCATCAACCAGGCCCTGGCCTCCACTCTCATCCAGTCTGTCTCCCTCCAGGATGGACATGTTACCCTTACTACCATAGATACCGTTAGAGCGACCACTGTCAACAGCAAAGTTGGCACCTTCTTGCACCTCATTCCTGGTGCCTCTACCGTCCATCTTGATACTCCCGCCACCCAGCTTCTGGTGCATGGCATTGCTACTTCTACTCCTCTGGCATCACTTGCACAAGAACTCACCACCTTTAACTCAGGCTTGTCTCTTACCGAACAACCCAGGTGGCTTGCTGCAGATATAGCATGCATCGGCAAATTCGCCTCAACTGTTGTTATTTCCATCACTGGACCTAAGGCTCCTTCTTTTATTGGCAAACGCCTCTCTGCCTTCTCCAACACCTACCGTACCGAACGCCGTTTACGCTTCAACAAGTATACCCAGTATGCCAACTGTCACAAGTTTGGCCACCACAGCATCAAATGCACCTTACCTGCTTCCTGCCGCTGCTGCCTCCTCCCTCACTCCACTGGGGATCACTCCTGCCCCACCGCTACCTGCCGCCTTCGTGGCCATCCCTGCAGCCATACCATACCCAGGTGTGTGAACTTTGATGGGCCGCACGAATCCCACTCGCCTGTCTGCCCTTCTCGCCCCCGTCCAGATACCCAAGAATCTGAGGTTTCAGAAGAACATGATGAAGAGGTGGACATGGTTGGCTCGACATAGGTTGGGATACCTATAAGGATATTGCCCTAGGGGTGTCTTGGGTTGGCTATTACGGTGTAAGGGGTGGGCTTTATGCCGGCCTCGACTGATTGCTTAGGGGAGACTGGCTTTGTACCGCCCGTTTGTCATGGCCCCTTTGTAGAACAGTGCTGGAATGCTTTCTTGGGTGCTGGGTAGGGTTGATAATGGTGGATTTATTTTGTTATGAATTTTATGAGAATAAGAGGCACGAGATCGGAACAATGCTGCCAGTGGTAGTGATTTATTGATTGTGCTGGGATTTCCGTGGCCTGGATAGGTGGAGCGGATGGGTGCTGAACTATTGATGGACTTGTACTTTAGCTTTGGTGTTGGTACTTGCTCACTGGAGTGGTTGACGGTATGGGGCCGGAGGATCGGTATCTTGTATTTAGTTGCCTGTACTTAGCGGGGGTAGTAGGGCCCCAGTCCCAGCGGTGGATCCCGACCGGCGTTAAGCTCCTGTCGGGGGGACGCTCGATCATAAGCCATGTTTTGGCGAGACGAGTATAAATAAACTTAGATATTATTTGGACACCTGTACCTAGGAATTACACCCTCTATTATCTGGCATCCTCTTGAACCCCTGAACCCTGACCCTGAACTCCTGAACCCCAAACCTCGTACAACTCGCTTCAGTTGTACCCCTGCACCTAGACCTCATCTCCAGAATCCTGCCTGTCCTGATTGTGGTGTACCTTGGGCTACCCGACCCCCAGACCTTGTCCATTACAAATATTTGCTCCAGAGATCATGCTACTTCTCAGGGTTTAAGCTAGTATCCATGAGCCTATCTAGTTTGATACCCAAGAAGTTAGCCAGAAGAAAATCTCTTTTCCTTAGATCAATCTTTATCCACTGATCCTGTGGCAGTCTTTTGACTTCTACAATACCTGGAGTTATAGCAGCAAAGCGGAAAAAGTAATAACTTTGAATTTCTTTTAACACTTTTAACTATGAGTTCAAGGCGGTCTCCCAATCTCAAAACATTGTACGAGCAGGATTATCAAAGAATCGAACAGCTTTGATCTTGCCTACTTTATCAGTAGTATCAACAAGTGCAGCATACATCTCTGGAGTCCATACCTCATTTCGATTGGCTTTTTGCTTTACAGTTCCAAATCCTCTGTCTATACTATTTCGTGTATGACCTTTTATTTGAAAGCTTAAGACAATTTCTTGTATATCCTGTGTTGCTACAAGCCAAGACAGATACCATAACATTATTTTATTCTTATTCTGGCCTCTACAGTTATCTGCCCAGAGATTAATCTTTGGTGTAAGCTTGTGAATAGAAGATAAAAAACAATGTAAAATTGATACAACTTGGTTAGCTCCTTTGCCCTACTGTGCCTCTATAAATATTGTATGATAATATTGATCAATAGCATCATTGACAATACCAAAAACATACAACTTGAAAGGGGACCAATAGTACTACTGCAATGGCTGCTGTAGTACTTTTGGTATTTCAACAACTTGCTGAAAGTCAAAGGAAAACGTACTTGTCTCAAATTCAAAGACCTTGACCTCTTTAATGTCAGACTCATATGTAGTACGACATGCTCTGTACTCTTGTTTATGTATTTGCAACTGTTTCTCTTTTTCACTTACCTTAGAACTTACAATAGAAGAATTATTGGTCCCAGATTCCCCAGGAAATAATAATTGTAAGGTTTTTTGTCTCTTTGGTAGATTTCATAAAACTGTACATTCATTACAGATATTTTTGAATGCTTTACACATTTTCATAAAGTGTAAACTGGGATAGGACTTCCATACCTGGTAAAACTTGGAAAATTAAAGAGGAGCTTCATCTTCAGAATATCCTCTTTCCTTAAGATATTTTTGAAATAGGAAGTTATAGGATAAATGGAAGGAGAGATAGACAATATTCTCTAACTCCATATAGGTTGTAATTCTCCCATCTGTCAGCTTTCGCTTATAGGTTCAGGTAGCACTGGCAATTGCTTCATCCTCTTCCTCTTTTAAGCTTAAGAGATATTCTTCTACCTCAGTAATTACTTCCTTGGATATTTTGTTAGGAGGTGCATGACCATAATTGCCATGCTGTTTAGGAATAGGCATTTGTGTTGCACACAGATGGTAAATTAAGGCATACAGGTTTTTCAAAGATATATTCCAAAAGATAGTAAAAACATCTTTACAAATAGTTTCAATGAAGGGAAGAACATACTTGACATTTCTGTGATTACCCTTACACTTGTGATAATCTTGATGTTGTATTTTCCACTCATTCAATACAGTTTTATTGCTTGATAAGTGAGGGAATAAGAGATATGTTATCATAATTTGCTTCTCCTTACTTGATAGCTTATCGTAATGCAGCAGCCACCTTTTCCAAGACTCTGGATCAGTCTTACCTATACAGTCTTGTGAGCAGGAATGAGCCTGCAGGAGTGATTCTAAAGACCTCTCAGGTATCTCTACTAGTTCCTCATTTTCACTTTCTATTTCAAAAAAAAACTGATTTTAGAATCTCAACTATTTAAATATAAAGAATTATCAATTTATACTTACCAGTACCAAACAAACTTTGAGTATTTGCAATACTATTCTCAGACTCTGATAGAGAGCTACTAGAATTAAAGTCTGAAGAATCAATACTAGGATCAATGTCCATGCTCATTGTAAAACAATTATAAAAGAAGAATAGTTTAAAGTAGGTAAAAGATGAAAAGAGTAATTTGCAATAAGGGAAATTGATGATGGTTTTTGAAGAAATCCTAAGAACATATCAATAGATAGGTTTTCTAAAAAAAATTTAATAAGGTAGCAATATAGTATACTACTACTAGTACCTTAACCCTGATCTAATTATTCAATCTAGCTCTAATATTAAATGTGCAGTTGTGTACCAATATTTCATCTCAAGCTTGGTTGTATTTGCTTCTCTTACAACAGGTTAATAATGTCTGAAAACTATGCAACATACATTCATATTTTGCTATACATTTTAATAACAACAGATTGTATTCTTAAAAATATTTCAAAACTTGCAGACAGGTAGATCTTGAGGTAGGCTATTATTCTACATAAAAAAAATATTTTGCTATAATTATAAAAGTAATCATTACAGACCCACCATTGCTCAAATTTTAAAATTAAATATATTTCAAGAAGCTAGGAAGATACTCTACCATATACTCTAGCCTCAGGATCATTCACCCAGTTTTGTGGTTGTTGGCAATTGTTATCCTTTTACCTTAAATGCATCCATTTTATATGAATAAAACCTACCTTTACGCTCTTTAACATTTATCTTAAGAAACCTAAAGAAATTATGTCTCATTCTACCTCGAACAACTAAGTCCAAGTCCAAAGCAAGAACTTAAGAAGATTAAGGTAATCGGTATGATAAAATGGAAGTCAAAGGACTTTGTAGTTATTATTGCATAGGCAATGGCCTAAGAACTATTACCTTCCCATAAAGTAAGAATCATTACCTGTCACACTTCCACACCCAGTAGGATTCTTAACATTGTCTTCTATCCCACCTCATCACAATTAGATTAGTGGGGTTTACATTATTGTCTCCAGGTATCTCTTAAGATGTAAATCCTGAGTTTTAGGCAAAACCTATAGGTTTTAGTTTCTTAGGTTTTGGTTTTCTTTGGGTTTGGTACTGGTTCTGGGATGGTTTATTTCTGTAGTTATGTCACAAACTGTGACTAAGCAAAGCACATTTTACATAGCTCACAATTCCGAGCTATAGGTATGTTGGAATTCCACATGACGCACACTAGTGCGCCATAGGTTATTATGTTTACCTGTACGTGACTCACAGTTGTGAGTCACATGATACTATGATTTTCGCACATGACTCATACTTATGAGTCATGGGTTTCACTCAGGTGACGCGAATTGCACACCTGACTTGGTTATTATATTTTGATTGGTTTTAGGCATGTTGCGCAGCAACTCATAGGAGTCGGCTGATGGATTTCACGCGACTCATACTTGTGAGTCACAAGGTTCACGTGACGTATAAGTATGAGTCACGCCAGGTGAAGAGCTACTATATAAAGGGTCACTAGGACCCCTAGTATTAGCTCTTCACAGGTTCTTCTAGTTTATTTCTTACCTTTAAGTTATCATCAATAAAACCTACCTTTACGCTCTTTAAGATTTATCTTAAGAAACCCAAGAATTGTCTTTACTCCCACGAGAAGAGATTAAGTCCCAAGCGAGGACTGAAGAGAAGAATAAGGAGATAGGCATGAACAATATAGTAGTCACCAGACTAGACTATTGCGATCGCATAGGTATAGGCCTTAGAGCTATCACCTCACACCCAGAGAAGTATCATTACCTGTCGCTCGGTCCTACTCGGTAGGATTCTTAATATTAGAACGTGTCTATAACGCGACCCTTAACAATTACACCACGGATCCGTTCAACAGAGATCACGAGGGAGACATAGACGTCCAAGACGACAGTCTAGAATTAGGAGGATTGGAAGAAGCGCTTAGCGAAGTAAGCCGACACTCAGCAAGATCAACAAGTCCCGTCACCCCAGAACCAATCACTCTACCTATACTAGAAGAAACTCCAGACACACCAAGACCTGAAAGAATGTTAGGACCAGGACCGCCACCAGGTCGACCACCAGGACTGCTACCAGCAGGACCAGCCATGTTCACTCGAGAAGAGGTGCAACAGATGATACGAGAGGAATTCCGAAATAAGGATCAGAAGTCAAAAGTCAAAACACCACCAAGATACGATAGTGAAAGGAGCAAACTACGAGGATTTATGGTCCAACTCCTCACATACTTCAATGCAGTAGGGTGGAACCAAGAATACGATGACAACAAAATATGTTACACCTTGACACTACTCAAAGGAGCGGCCCTACAGTAGGTTACTCCTATAGTGCTCAGTCAGACACCCGTACCATGGAAACCCTGGGACAGCTTCAAAATCATATTCGAAGCCCAGTTCATAAACATGGAACTGAGCCAATCGGCGCGGAACAAATTGGAAGACATCAGACAAGGAATGAAGAATGTCACCGATTATTGGTATGAATTCAGACTTCTCCAATATGATGCCGAATGCGATGAAGTAACAGCAATGAGGTGGTTCATGAAAGGTCTGAAGAGGACCTATCAAGAAGCCTGGAGATACAGCGAGGAAAAATTCACGACTACAAAAGCCATGGCCAGCTGGGCCATTCGAAAAGAAATTCAATTTGGACAACTAGACTGGATACAGAAGAATCAGTCAGCCTTGACCTAGTCTAACCAAGTGAACACTAGAAACCAAAACAACCCCAGGAACCAGAATGGGACGTATAGGACCACGACGCAAGGAGGCGATGCAATGGACCTAGACACAACAAGGAGAAGACCATCGCTCAACCTTGGAAGAGACGAATACCTAAGGAGACGAAACAATAATTTGTGCCTAAAATGCGGAATAGCAGGGCACATGATTAAGGATTGCAGACGGCCTGCCAACCTAAATCAAGGAAGAAGTCAACAGAACACTAGGCCAAACACCAAATTCCAACCACGCAGCAACCTAAGGGAGATCGAAATTGAAGATGATTATGAGACGACGCCAAAAGCCGAAGGTCCCCAGCAATAGATTGTCTGCGGGACCCTCCGAAAGACAAACCCATGTCAATAACCAACTACTACACTCTTTTAAGCGCGGACACGAAAGACAACAACAATGATTATAACATGATCAAATCAAAAGTATATAACGACAAAAAACAAACAATCACAATACACGCGATGCTCGACTCAGGAGCCACAGAAGATTTCATAGATGAAGAAGTCTGCAGGAAATATCAGCTCAAAACCAAGAAAGCCAAAACAGAAAGACAGATTTACCTAGTGGATGGAAAACCCAGCGCAATGGGACCAATAACCCATACCATACAAGTACCTATGGAAATTGGAAACCACAGGGAAGTGGCTACCCTCCAAGTGGCAAATCTGCAACACCATGAGATAATTCTCGAAATGCCATGGTTAAAACAACACATCCTACATTGGACTGGGAAGAAGGAAAATTTACATTTACCAGCGAGCGATGTACAACATGGTGTCTCAACAGTTCGCCAGTGGTATACACAACTCCGGAAGAGAAAGCAAATCAAGAGAACCTAGAAGCAAGGTTCAACCAAGTTCAAGCAACAGATCAAAAGATCAAAGTTCAGAAATTAAGCCACGAGGCTTAGATACCCACAAAAGGGTCCGAGAGGGCGGCAGGTCATGACCTATATGCCAATGAAAAAGTCATAATACCAGCCAAAGGGCAGGTAGTCATCCCTACTGGAATAGCCATAGGACTACCTCAAGGCACCTATGGGCGTATAGCACCACGCCGCGGTCTCGCAGTCAAACATCGAGTCACTACCAATGTAAC
>LN891272.1:22565-49348 GCA_900010015.1 Tuber aestivum
AACTGAACGGACTGAAATCCAGTTCCGGTTACAACCAAGGCAGGAATAATAGATGCCGACTATACGGGTGAACTGAAAGTTGTCATGGTCAACCAAGGGAACAAGGATCACAAGGTAGACAAAGGTGACAAGATTGCACAGCTGATCATCGAAAAGATCGATGAACGAGAATTCCAAGAGGTGACAAGCCTGAAAGAAACAATCAGAGTAACCAAAGGGTTTGGAAGTACGGACAACCAAGGCCCAACCAAGAAGAGACAACCAAAGGTCAAAATCAATAGGATATCGGCACAAGCATTCAACAAGTTCTACCGCCGAGGAGAAGCAGCAGGAATCCTTAAATGGGATATCTAAGAAGAAGGAATAAGTCTGGCCAAAATCAACATCAGTACAGAACTGGCCATAAGGAGTCAAACGCAAGCAAAAGAGGAAAGATTGGATCGAATAATACCGAAAGAATACCACCAACACCTGGACCTATTCTAAGAAAAGGAATCAACCAAGTTACCACCTCACACACCTGAGGTTAACCTGGCAATCGACCTGGAAGGATCCACTGTGGAACTACCGAAGAAAAGAATATACCCATTAGGAGAAACCGAACTTGAAGAACTAAGAAAATACATCCAACAAAACTTGGAAAGGGGATGGATTAAACAATCCTATGCTAATGGAGGATCACCCATCCTTTTCATCAAGAAGAAAGATAGAAAGTTACGATTATGTATTGACTACTGAGCACTCAATGGCATAACCAAAAAGGATAGGTACCCCCTACCTCTAATTGGCGAAGCATTGGACCGACCAGCATCAGCCAAATACTTCACCAAATTAGACATATGGGATACATACCATAATATCAGGATCAGAAAAGGAGACGAATAGAAAACAACCTTTACCACAAAATAAGGGAATTACCTATACCTCGTCATGCCCTTCGGGCTAACCAATGCACCAGCCTCATTCCAACGATGGATCAACAACGTGCTCCATAAGTACCTGGATATATGTTGTATTGTCTATCTAGACGATGTGCTCATATATTCCAAAGATATGGAACAACATAAAAGAGACGTCAGCAACATCATAGCGGACATCAAAGCATCGGGAATGAGATGCAAGCTGAGCAAATGCGAGTTCTACAAAAAGGAAACGGAATACCTAGGATTTATCATCAACGGAGAAGGGGTACAAATGGACCCAGTCAAAACCAAAGCAATATGGGAATGGGAATACCCAAAAAACAAAACAGATATACAATGTTTTATGGGATTCTGCAACTTCTATCGAAGGTTTATAGAAGGGTTCAGCAGAACTGCTAAACCCCTATATAACCTGACTAAAAAGGACATCAAATGGGACTGGGGACCTAAGGAAAAGAAGGCCTTCAACGAGCTAAGGACGAAGATTACCTAAGGACCAATACTGGTACACTTTAATCCAGAAAGAGAAACTATGATCGAAACGGACGCTTCTAAATATGTATGCTCAGGCATACTATCCCAGAAATGCGAAGACGGTAAATGGAGACCAGTGGCGTTCCGATCCAAAACAATGACTCGAGCAGAATGCAACTATGATGTTCACGATAAAGAACTATTAGCGATAGTTCAAGCATTGAAGGAATGGAGAAGATATGCACAAAACAACAACGTGTCGGTCAAAATCCTTACAGACCACAAAAACTTAGTACCCTTTATGACCACGAAGGAACTAAATGGATGACAAATAAGATGGATGGAAAAACTCAGTACTTACAATTTCAAGATCGAATATCATCCAGGAAAAGAAGGAGGAAAACCGGACGCATTGACTTGAAGATCAAACGACAAACCTAACACACCAGAAGATGAGAGAATCAAGCAAAGACAACAAATACTCTTACCAAAGGAAAAATATTCCCAAACCAATGACGAAGACAGTGGATATGAATCCCTAAACGAAATCAATATAAGAACGACATTGGAAGAAGATATCAGGAAAGAAAGCTCACACAATAAGGAATGTCAAAGGATAAGACAGGAACTAGTGACCGGTACGAAGGAAATAAAAGGCATGGTCTTAGGACTGTGCCAATGGAAGGATGAATACTTGTGGTATGACGGGAAAATATGGATACCGGATAAAGAAGGATTATGCACGGAAATCATACGACAATATCATGACCCCCCATATGCGGGACATGGAGGAATGGCCAAAACTACCGAGTTCATCATCAGACGATACTATTGACTAAAGATAAGAGAAGATATCAAACAATACATCAAAAACTGCGACACATGTCAATGAACTAAAGTGGTTCGACATGCACCCTATGGACTACTCAAGTCAAATGAAGCACCTGAAAAACTATGGAAATCAATATCACTTGACTTCATCACGGACCTACCAAAGTCAGACGATCAAAACGCTATTCTAGTAGTAGTTGATCGCCTGACTAAAATGAGTCACTTCATACCTTGCAGAATGGATATGACCGCAATACAATTTGCGGAAATATTTCTAAAAGAAATATATCGACTGCATGGATTACCAAAAGATATCATTAGTGATAGAGGATCACTATTTACGTCAGAGATATGGAAGAAGATAACAGAAAAACTTGGAATCGAACAGCGCATGAGCACATCATTCCACCTGCAGACAGATGGGCAAACAGAACGGATAAACGGTATATTGGAACAATACCTACGGGCCTATGTCAATTACCAACAAGATGATTGGAGCAAATGGCTACCGATGGCTGAATTCGCCTACAATAACGGAAAACAAGAAACTATCAAGACAACCCCATTCTTTGCGAACTGTGGCCTATATTGGGAACATGAAAGGATAGGTCATATGCTCCAAGGAAAGATAACGGACAGAAAAGAGATGAATCAATTACACGACATATTACGAACTGAAAAGGTCATGGCACAATTATGACAGAAAGAAAACAACGATCGCCACAGAAAATCCGATCCAAACCTAAAGTCAGGATATATGGTTTGGTTACAGCCACGGAACATCAAAACCACATGACCAACGAAAAAACTGGATTACAAGAAAATAGGACCATTCAAGATCTTGGCAAAAATAGAAAGCCGCGCTTATAAGCTTGACCTTCCACCGTCAATGAAAATACACAACACCTTCCACATCAGCCTCCTCGAACCCTATCAAGACAATCCTCTACCATCTCAAAAAAAAAACCCACCACCACCTATCGAAATAGACGGAGAATCAGAATACGAACTCAAAGAAATTATCAACTCTCGATTACATTACGGTTGCTTGCAATACAGAGCGAAGTGGACTGGAGACTCTCCCGAACACGATAAAACCTGCTAACCAGCCGAAAACTTCGAACACGTGCAAAATGCAGTCCACCAATTCTACCAACGATACCCACACAAACCAACAGCCAACAGTCGAAGACATACCCAGCTCAGGGCATATAACGCCCATACCACACGGCACAGACTCCTACCATTGGGAATATCCCCAGAGGAGAGGTGCGATGCCGATACCGTCGGCCCTCCAGAACGTCCCAGAATGCGACGCGTTCAAACACATCACTCCAACCAGCCCAGGGTATCGTACCCCAATACCGGTCAAGGAAGAATGGAACAACGAAGAATGGACCAACCTAGCAGACCTCAATTTGAGGAAGAAAACGACCCTAAAAAGGGAACACGCGAACCTGTCATGGATAGGTTGCTATGATGACGAGTGCCAAGTGCACTATACGGAAAAGGAGGGCTCAGGATACTGGCCTTGGGAGAAGAACAGATAGCCACCCAAGACCTCACCCCTGGGATCACCAATGAGATCCCCGACCCCGGAGCCAGTGGCTCTAGTACAATACATCCAACCGACTCTGAGGATGGAGCCAAAGAGGAGGGGGGTGAAAAAACAGAAATGGGCAAGACCCAGGAAGGTGCGGCATGTCTCCTGGGAGGAAGAGAGAGAGAAAGAAAAACCAGAAACCACAATAATGAAATTGTTGGCGGAACCGGCAGAAACAAAGAAAGTGATGGAATGGTAGGCAGAAAAAATAGGACAACTCCAGAGCGAGCTAAGGGAGGAAACGAGGATAAGGAAGGCACTCCAGAATGACTGGAGAAAAGAAGAGAAGGAGGCAGAAAGGGCCCTGACGAGAGTCCGGAAGGTACGCACTTGGTTGAACAAGGAAACCAAGTAGGGACTGGCAGCGGACAGGGCATAAGGATTGGAGGAAAGGTTGATGTAAGCCCGATGGGACTCGGGCTGAGGGAGAGAGGAGCTAATGTTACAAACTGTGACTAAGCAAAGCAGATTTTACATAGCTCGCAATTCCGAGCTATAGGTATGTTGGGATTCCACATGACGCACACTAGTGCGCCATAGGTTATTATGTTTACCTGTACGTGACTTACTGTTGTAAGTCACATGATAGTATGATTTTCGCACATGACTCATACTTATGAGTCATGGGTTTCACTCAGGTGACGCGAATTGCACACCTGACTTGGTTATTATATTTTGATTGGTTTTAGGCATGTTGTGCAGCGACTCATAGGAGTCAGCTGATGGATTTCGCGCGACTCATAGTTATGAGTCACAAGGTTCGCGTAACACATAAGTATGAGTCACGCCAGGTGAAGAGCTACTATATAAAGGGTCACTAGGACCCCTAGTATTAGCTCTTCACACATTCTTCTAGTTTATTTCTTACCTTTAAGTTATCATCAATAAAACCTACCTTTACGCTCTTTAAGATTTATCTTAAGAAACCCAAGAATTGTCTTTACTCCCACGAGAAGAGATTAAGTCCCAAGCGAGGACTGAAGAGAAGAATAAGGAGATAGGCGCGAACAATATAGTAGTCACCGGACTAGACTATTGCAATCGCGTAGGCATAGGCCTTAGAACTATCACCTCACACCCACAGAAGTATCGTTACCTGTCGCTCGGTCCTACTTGGTAGGATTCTTAACAAGTTAGGATTTTGGGTTCTTTTTTTAGGTTTTTTTAGTGTGGTTCTTCTACCATTGTAGGTATTTTGTTTTGTTATAGCCTTACTAGTTACTATATATGAGTAGTATTGGCTCTTAACTAATAATAAACTCTGAGTCAATTAAAAAATTAAAAAATTCTCCTAAGTTAATACATCTACTCTCTCTGCTATTTTCCTTGCAATTGAAATCTCAATACCACGTGAAATCATCATAAACCCTATCCTCCTTTTGCTCCCTCCTAGGAGGACCCCCACCCCTACCTTCCCTTTAGGGTACTTGAACCATCCCACTTGGCCTCTAGGTCTACTCAGTCCTTACCTTCCTCCCTCTTAGGCTACCTTTGAATCTCTCTTAGGTTTTCCACCACCACTAGCATTCACTCATTAGGGAGGCCCCTACTTCAGTCAGCCTAGTTGTAGTTGTCTGGGTTATTGGTAGTCTGATTCCCAACCCTTTCATTCTGCTTTGTGGTGGAATCCCTTCCACTAAGTGATATGATCTCTTGTTGAACAAGAGACTACATAAGAGAGGCAGTAAGACACCAGCAGTGTTTGGAAATTTGGATGTGGCTAGTCAACTTGCACTCTACTACTACATGGCTGGTATCCTACTACCTGGCTGGTACCCTACTGCTATTCCACATGGCCGGCACCCTACTGCCACCCCTTCAAACCTACAGGCCCTTGCTTCACCTCCCCTATCGCCAGTACCGTACTGCTACTCTACCCCTGGACTACTTTTTTTCCAGTTTCCTGGCTCTGGATTGCGACTGTCTTCTACCTCTGCTTGCCTTCACTTGTCTGATCCTTGAGAATCATTCTCTTGTCTCTGCTGCTGGGTCTATACAGCCCCCTGTCCTGCTGTATTAAGATTAGATTAATAGGGTTTACAGTGTTGTCTCCAGGTGTCCCTCAGGATATAATTTAAGTTCCTGAGTTGGGTATGACTTATGGGTTTGACTCCCTAGGTTTTGGTTTTCTTTGGGTTTAGCACTGGTTCTGGGGCAGTTTATTTCTCGTAGTTGGGATTTTGAATTCTACTTTTGAGTTTTTACAGTGTAGTTGTAACCGGAACTAGAGTTTAGTCTGTTTGGTTCAGGGATTTGTTTTATGTTTTGTTTTATTGATGGTTTCAAGTATCCTTTGATACTCAGTTTGTTTTATTTGTGGTTTTGAGTATCCTTTGATACTCAGTTTGTTTTACTTGTAGTTTTGAGTATCCTTTGATACTCAGTTTGTTTTACTTGTGGTTTTGAGTATTTTTTTTAATACTCAGTTGTTTTGTTTGCAGGTTTGAGTAAGGAATACTAGGGAACTTGCCCATGCAGGACATGGACGAAATCATGTATTTAAAGACTGCTGATTTCCTCAAAAAAACAGCAGACTTCAACGGACTGAGTATTTCTAATATACTTGGTTGAACGGTTACCTCTTCAAGTCCCTATTCTTTATATCTTTCCCCCAACGCCTCACTTAGCGCAGTACACCCATAGGTTGTAGATCAACTTGTGCCCTACTCCTATTGTACCCGGAAGCATAACTAGTACCCCGGTGCAAACACATTACAATGGTTCTTCTACCATTGTAGGCTTTTTGTTTCGCCATAACATTAGTTGCTGTATGCGAGTAGTTCTGGCCCTAAACTAATAATAAACTCTGAGTCAATTAAAAATTCATTCTTCTAAGTTAACTCTTAGTTCAATAGTGCAAGCAGGGAATACTATCTTACAGTTTAATACTATATTGCGTTCAACTCACACTGCTATCTTATATTCTTAGACAAGCACCAGAGTTACCAACATTTTCAATAATCACCTCACAAACCTAATGGCATAATCAAGATACAGATATCAATAGAGAACATAAATATTGGTAAGGGTTTATGAAATAGAGCAGACATTGCTCTGTCCCCAAAACACTCACGTCTCCCGGTGATCCCTTGGCATCACACTTGTACAGTACACCTGCCAAGGCCTGGGTGGCTCAAGAATGGTTGAGAGGAAGCAGCGACACCGGGGAAAACTGGAGTTGCATCAAATGGGGGTTTTACGAGTCGAGCCTCTAGCTCAGCTCTAGTCAAAGACTTAACGTACCATTATTCCACGCATCAGCGAGCGCCCGGCATCGAGAGCCATCCACCCGAATACTAGCCACTATTCAAAACTCAATCAATATTCAATCAATTGCTTGGACCAAACTTGCAGATAGCGCACCATGGCGCATGATACGTTACAAGTACCCCAGCTGCACAACATATGTATGTATCCGAAGGAAATTGGGAACCACTTGTTTTTTTTCTCGGCTATCCGCCGGACAAGTGCTTCGCTGTCTTTCCGGATCCTCCATTGTTGGGCCCCAGTCATAGGAATCCGAAAAATTGCAACAGCACAAGAGTAACCCAGCGGCCCCGAGCGACCACTGCGATAGCCTACCGTATTGCCGCTGCAAGGTCTAAACCTAACTTACCCCATAAGCCAACTCCAGTGAGCACCGTAATTTAAATTTCACAGCCTGGTGACAGCGACCCGAGACTCTCGAATTACTTTTACTGTACTCGGGTAGAGGTTTTGCACCCGAAATATCGTACCGGTATTCTATCATACATCCCAGTGATATTCTATCATACCGGTATTCTATCATACATCCCAGTGATATTCTATCATACATCCCAGTGATATTCTATCATACATCCCAGTGATAGCATACCCCGGGGCCCCTCTACCAAGCCTCCGCCAGGACCATGCAGAAAACCGGGTAACACCGTGCGCACCCTATTCTAACTTGTTCCAAGAACCCACCGCCGATCCTACTCCCGACAACCCCCCTCCTCCGTAGTAGCCATGGGAAAATCAAAAACAGACACTAAATCCAACAACAAAGGCAGCAACTCCAAAGACAAGTCCAAAGATGCCTCCTCCTCTTCCTCCAAGAAGGCTACAAAGGGCGATAGCAAATCCGACAAGCTCAAGCCCGCAAGCTCCATAAACGTCCGTCACATCCTCTGCGAGAAGCACAGCAAGATGGAAACCGTCCTTGAGCGACTCGCGAATGGAGAGAAGTTCGATGCTGTTGCCAGGGAGCTCAGCGAAGACAAGGCACGTCAGGGGAGGATCGTTGGGGTGGAAGACTCGCGGGTCTCTGCTCAAGGCGTTTGAGGACGCAGCGTATGCCCTTGCGGTGTCTACGGTTGATAGGCCGGTTTATACAAATCCGGCCGTGAAAACTAGTGAAGGGTGGGTCCACCTTCGCTGTGTTGGGGTGCTCTAGGTGCCGTGCTGACTGACTATTTGCTGAGTAGGTATCATTGTGAGTTCTTGCGCTGGTTTTTACTGCGATTGGGCGATGTGTGGGGTTTACTAATGAAAATAATAGGCATAATGGTTGAAGGTCGCAAATAACCAAGGGAGGTGTGGATTTCTGCCAACTTTGTCGGGCGGTGAGGGAATTGGGATATGGATATTTCTCCTGCTACCAATGAGCTTCTTTGAGATGAATCTTTGCTCCCCAGGGGAAGCAGCTCACACGAAACATTGCTATCAGTTCTGTGATGCAATCGTAATTACCGTATGCAGTGATCCATGCTCCTAGCATCCACGCTCCACCCCATGACTCCGCCACTATTCTAATATCGCCTACTATCCAGACAAAAAAGATCGGTGAAAAAAGAGTTTAGCATTCGAGACTTCCACATGGTCATCCATTGTAGTGTAGCCGGATGATACGATGTTTATCTACCGCATGGAGGGCCATACAAGTACTCGTCCCCCGAAAGAAGTACCGTACCCGGAAACAGGGGGGGTATATTTTGTATAGGCGCTCAGACACGCACAGACATTTTACCATATATTTCTTTAATCCCTGTTTTCGGGTACTTCTTTCGGGGGACGAGTATGCGAAATTTTCGTCGCTCTACCGATACCGGCACGGCAGAAGACACCGATCCCACTTGCCTTTGCTTGATCAGCCGCAACAGCAACGCCTTATGAAAGCACGTGCGCTCCCGGTATTGTAACACAGCCAGAAATACTCGTTGGTCCAAGTTGAGGCCGATAGACGATGGTGAGTACCGTAGATCACTGGAACCGTCACCTCGCGTCCGCACTCGCTTAGTTATGATGCCCACGAGACAATTAATGCACCATAGATCACTCGCATAATCTGACTTAGGGTTTCACTGGAAAAAACATCTTGGATTTTTAGAAAACAGACCCCCCACCACTCCGGACACCCCGAGATAATTCAAACAATGCAAACGAAAACAAGGCTAGCGGCACCCGGACAATATCCTCCTCCCCCAGACAACTCAAGCCAGCGGCACTATCCCCTTATCTATCTATTTCACCCGCCCCTACACACTGTTAGTAAAAGCGCCTTGATCGCTGATCGCCTCCGATAATGGGACCTTCACCCGCGGCGGTATCATGGAGCCGAACATACCAAGAAATAAACCATCCTTTCTATGAACCCCGACCCATTGCCTCGTTGCTCGTGGAGGGAAGTTCGCTAGGAATCCGAGCCGCCGTAAAGGTCGTAAGCTGGCCCGGCGCTAGTTGCATGGTCGGCCTTTCCCAAGGCCCGAGGGTAACTCTTGCGGGCGGCCAATTGATTTCGGGCTCATTCGCGCTGTCGGCGGATCTGAAGCAGCAGAAGAGGTTGAGCCCGGTGCAAACAGACAGACTAAATGTGGAAGGCATCTTGAGGTCAATCAGTATTTCCTTGGGGCCCTTTAGGACGAAGAGGTTTGGAGTGTTTTCGTAGGAAGGGTGGGACTATCCTTTTGAAAAACGGGAGGTTCGGCGGAACTGGTATGATATTATGAGCCGGAATTCCGGCGGCGGGTGCCACTTTATGCGCCTAGCATCATATCGGATCAAAACTGAGCCTTAGCTATGCCCCCGTGTCCCGTAGCTGCAACAGGAGAGCCACGTAAGAGTCCATCGATGTTCATATGTACGGTATGATACACGGTGGTAGCACCTGGCACTCCCGACTTCCTGATGTGCTGAGTACGGTGCTGGAAGTCTGAAATAGACTCCCGCCACTATCAAATCTAACAAGCAACGGACCCGACAACAACAACATTTATTGAGAAGAACTCTATATAGTACTACTCAAAACCGTCTCCTCTTTAATTCTACGAACTCTCCTTTTTGATAAAGTGAACATTGGTTGAGGACGGTATGATGGGCGTTTTGAGGGGAGGGAACGAGCTTACAAATTTATGGAGGATGGACTATTTTGTATGTATTACGGTAGTGTACTCGGGGGTAAGGGTAAGTGAGGCGACGTTGTACCTAAATGTCTCAGTTTATTGCCTATTCTGGGTGTCGCCCAACTTTTTTTCCACATACAAAAAAACTGGTTTGTATGGGCCCGTATGGTGGTTGCTGTGTATGGGTGTCGCCCGACTAACTGCACCCCCCGAGTACCAAACGTACAGGAGGTGAGTGAGATGTCGGTTCTTGGTGTCCTGAACTAGGGCAGGGAGCTCCTTGGTGTTGGATGGTGAGCATAGAGTAATGGCGAAAAGAAATCTAACATAAGGTGAAATGGAAAAAGCAAACCATAGAAGCCAATCCAGTGCATCTACTAGAAAAGAAAATGGCCGACCTGGATAACGGGGTGTGAGTGCAGTGTCAAGATAAAAAGAAGGTGTGCCTCCCTGCCCCCCATGAAGGAGCAGGGGTTTTTGCAAACCTCAGCGAATCGGGCAACTATATTGAACCCTGGACGAAGAAGTAATTCACCAATCATCGAGAAGTACGATTAATTTACCCAATCATCGAGAAGTACGATTAATTTACCAATCATCAATATAGGCACCGAAACCCCTGATATTCGTCGTAGAAACCACAATATTTAGGAAAGCCACAGATCTCCGTTGTGGCCCGCGTGTGAAAATGAATTTCCATCACGCTCGAACAGGAATGACGAACTCGCCTCTCGTCCTCCCGATACCACTCTGTCCAATTACCTAGGCTGCCCCGGTACTCAAGTGGATGGCGGGCACTCGCGCCTTCATTTCCCTCTTTCCTTTTTGTTGCGTATATGGCGATTTTGTTCGGGGAATTCACTGGGCTGGTTGACAGTCATAGTAAAGGGTGGTGGCGGGTGCAATCGGGGAACAGGGATTCTTTTCTTACCCTGCTCTGATTGATCCTCCTTTCTCCCTACCAAACAATCAAACTCCCTCCTCACCGACCGGTTCCCGCCGTCCGTTGAAGACGTGTGGGTGCTCAACCGGTCCTCTGTAGAGCCCTGACAGAATATGAAAGAGAGAGGGCCTTGCAACTCCTCCCTCTCTCCTATCAGAACTAACCAACAGCTGAACTTGCAATGTTTCCCCTGGGTAGCCCGGAATGGGCATGCCGACCGCCACGTATTAGGGAAAACCTGCAAAATACCAGCGAATCCCGGACCGTCCCTGTAGAATACCACCAATGTTTTTTCATGCTAGCCAAAAGCATGGTTTCACTCACGGCCAAAAAAAAAAAAAAATAACACTTCAACTTCTAAGTGGGGAAATGCAACTTTGGAAAGTCTGAAAAATTCTGGATGTTTCCTTCTAAATTAACCTGATCCAGAGGTATTTATTGAAATTTTTTTCGGAATTTCTGGAGACACAACAGGTGCAGAGAAATGTATTTTACATAAAAAAGGGTTCTTAATATGCTGGACTAGGTAATATGGATTGTCTCAACACATCTTGGCGAGATTTTTACTGACAAATTTTAAACGACAAAGTAGCGGGTAAACCTTTTGAATACCATGCGCTTGGCGGTAAAACACTGACGCTCTGTTGCTCGCTTTTTCACTCCTCAGACAATGCAAACAAATTGAAAAAGAACATAGGAGAAAGGAAGAATTACTTGAAGCTTTGCTGATATCTTTTTGGGGTTTTTCTACGCATTTTTGGTGGAAAGTGGGTCACTGGGTCGGGTAGTTTCGCAATCTTTCCTGGAATTCTTGGCACAACAAATCACCGAAACATACCACTTTTAAGCAGCAGTATATCAACACACTGAAAGGCCTTCTGATGGTAACAAATTCTAAAATACAAAAGCCAACTGCACCTATTTTTTACTATTTTTACTTTATTTCTTTGAATTTTTCTTCACAGTTTTGTGATGGGCCGAAGGTAAGGTAACTATTCACAAAGGTTTCACTTCTTCGATGGTATTACTTCGTATAATTTATATTTCCCGCGGGATAGTATCCGGAAGGTTTTACCGCCAAGCGCATGGTATTCAAAAGGTTTACCCGGCTATGGTGCAGGCACGAGTAATTGTGTAAGCATGCAGGTGATAACGGTACGGTACTGCAGGGCTTGGCTGTAGCCGCCCAGTGCTGTGCGGTAGTATCGGTAGCCGCAACACAGCTATTGTACCGGTAGGTGGAAGCTACAGAGCGCACCAGTCTTTTGGCCAACACTAGAATCTTCCCCGATTATCCCTTGAATTCTCCCCCAATTTGAGTTAGTCCCCATACAAACGGCCCGATTTTGTGAAGATGCCCGAAATACAAGATAACCTTGCAAAGCTTTCCTCCACCAGCAACACCATTATGCCTGCTGAAGCCTATTTCAAGACAGAAACGCGAATTCAGCAAGCAATTGAAGGACTGAATTGTGAAATAAAGCCAGATAGCAGTATTATGGCTTGGGAATTTGATGTATTAGTGCAACATTGACTTGCTTGATGGAAAGGACATCAATCCCGACAAGACCAGCCTGTGATAACCAACAACCGACGTTCTCGCGATCGGCCTCCCTCGCTCACTATCTCACGTGACCGAAACTAACTCGTGAATCCCATCAATCAAGACTTAGAGATCCCAGGAGCAGAAGACAAGACAGAACAAATGAGTGGCCATCCAAAATGGGGGAAATGAAGTGGAGTCCGTCGACCAGGACGCTGCAATTGTGGTAGCAACAGAGCGATAAATTGAAGGTAAACAACTAAGTTACAAGAGGCTAAAAAAACTAGGCAGCCAACAATCCAGGCGCGCCCCAAACAGATTATGTAGTCGGAAGCGTGACTAAGGCCAGGTACTGACAAGATTAGTCTCAAGGACAAAAGCCCCCAAGTTACCAATATGGACCACGAACTGCGGCGTGCGCCCAGAAGGGATTCGAAGGAATGCACCTGGAAAATTATAACCTTGAGTAAGCACCCACCCTCAATTGTTCTTGCAAGGTATATACCCCCCCACCCTTCATATCCGAGGGCTGGCAAGCTCCTGTAGTTTAAGTCGTACAGCCTGAATTTACCGAATTCTCCGTTGCCCTTCAATTACTTCGGTGATCCCACCAGACTCCCCGAGCACCGCACCGGCCGTCTCTAGTTATGCTTGGTCTCCCGCCGTCCAGGCATCCCCTTCTAGTCTCTCCGTGCTAGATCTACTTTGCCATCTCAGTTACCCCCAGACCACCTGTTAACTAAGGTTTTTTTTCCTTTCCTCCCATCCACATCCATTTCACCCCAGGCTCCCCTGATACGTGTATACACGGACGGGTAAAAGCCCTCACTGAGGACATTAGCGTTCTTGCTTGCAACTCCGCGTCGGTACCCTCCTTCTTCTTGGTCCCGTAGCCGTTACCTTGATTAGACCGACTGCAAGGCCTGAGATCCTGTCTAAGTTATGAAGGAAGAAACATCAGTACACCTCCTAAGAAGTAACACCGAAAACCATAAGCCACCCTTGCCGTGTAAACTCACACCCGCCCCATACACAGCGATGGACACCCGTGGATCCCAGCGGTTAATTTCCTCCTTCGCGGACTTTCCCACCAGGAGTGCTCCGGAATATCCATGATCATGGATAATCACTCGCTGGAGACTAACTTTTTTCCAGACTCCATCCGAGCGAGGGAGGGCAGCGGGGAGGAGGGGTAAAAAAAAAAGGGCTCTGGTGGTAATTAATCCGTAGGAAATGAGGCTGGTGATGGAGGACGTGATGTATTTACTGAATGGGTGTAAGCCACGATTGAAATGTTCGCACAGTGAAACATCTTGCTATCAGTTCAACCTAGTTTAACCAAAGACACCCGATTCGGGCCGTATCCCACCGGCACAAACGACCAGAGCACGATGGTCCAAACCCCCCCCCCCCCCAGTCCTTGTTTGGCACGCTACCATATTATAAAAAAATGAACCCGCAACAGTTAAACCCCGACACCCGTCTGCTTCCTCCGAAAAAGCGGGAAAACGCTTTGCAACCCCGGGGCCACGTGTCCAAGTTTCTCTCTTTTGTCTCTAGAAGATGTCAAGTTATAGAGGCCATTCAAGCTTCAAAAATATTTTCCGAGCTGCTGTATGATATCATATACACTTTGCACGCCGAGCAGGGTGACAAGACAAAAATAAATTATTTTGCGGTTGGGTCCCCAAAGTCCATTTAACTAGCGTAGGCTCAAATAACGGTGTTTGGCAACATCACCTCCATTTCTTCAACATTTATAGAGATGAAATAAGAACTTGGTAAAGGTGATGCTAGCTCGACTTATGGGCCCTAAATCGTGGTACTGTTTTTTTCTTGGACTTGTGATAGCTCTTTGTGGTGTGATTAATCCTATCCAACATGATAGGCTAGTTTTTATCTTATTTTTATTTTTTTGCTGTGTTTACCTAGTGATTTACCGTGAAAAATGGCATAAAAAATAATGTTCCATAATATTATAAAAAAAATACCGTAGGGGTGAGTAAAATGTCATTTTTCTGGCGTGCCAAATAGGGCCTTAGAAAATTAGGAAAAAAAAAAAGGAAGGGGTTAGTAGGCTCGCCTCCCACTCGCCATCGCGGGGCGGACAGACAGGCCGGGTCACAAGTAATATAGGCATGGAGTTCTGGTAAGAATACGGATTCCGCTACGATACTATGCGATGCACCATTGCCGGTATACGACCCAGCCAAACACAGCTTGTCGGGCATAACAAAAGAAAAGGGCAAACCCCTCGCTAAAAAAAATTGAAAGGAAGGAAAAAAATGGTACCTAAACTACAGTAACCCATCCATCCTCCCTCATAATAAAGCAACCAGCCGGGTACAAAAGAGAAAGAAAAGAGACACATCACATCTTACACTGGCACCCACACTCGGGCACTGGACACACCTTCCTCAGTCCAAACCACTCCTTAGCATGCCCGGCATGCATGCCATGCCCGCACGCCAAGCAAAAATTAAACCAGCGATCATAATCGCCTTCTCTATCTGTCTCCCTCTCAGCCCCTCCTCCTCCAGCGGAAGTGCCTACCCCGACAGCAACCTTCCTGTACGCGACCGTGCCGAGGTTTAGCAGACAAACCGCGCACCTGGGCAGCGACTTTTTGCAGTGCGGGCACACGGTGGCTTTGGTAGGGGACGCACCGGGGGCGGTGTGGGACAAATTTCCGCTACCGCCGGAGGTGCCAGTGCGAGAGGGGTGTTGGGGATGCGCGTGTGGGTGGTGTGGGTGGTGGTGGTGATGGTGGTTGGGGTGGTGGTGTGTTGTGGTGCTGATCTGCGAGACGCTCCTGTCGCAGTTTGCGCAGCGGACATATACTTGCCGCTGCACTGCGTCGATGGTCATTGCGCCGGTTCGGTTTCGGGATAGTTTGCCCCTCGCGACGTCAAATTTCGCACGCGCATGAAAGAGCCGGAAGGAGTTTAGGAGATGTCTGTAGCTATCGTGCCAATTGCTAACCCTGTCGTCGGAGAAGTATCTTGGCACCGCGAACGCTGATACCAGGGATGCGGTTTGAACGTCGCCGGTGCGGTTGATGTACACTTGTAGGAGGTTTATAGCTTGCTCGGTTACACCAGTTACGACTATTCCGTCCAGGTCCCCATCTACTACGAGCCTCAGGGTAAGGTCCGCGAGGTAGTTTGTCAGTTCAGAGTCTTTAAGCCAGCGCAGAGCTATGCCGAGACGCTCGCGGATGGGCAGCCCGAGGTCGTCGAGGACGTCTTTCCAGTCGCCGTTTGAGACGTAGGCAAAGATGGAGCGGAGGTAAGGATCGTCGAGCTCGACAGACATATCGCGGCAGAGGTCTTTCCAGATGTTGCCGCTTGGATCATTTGAGTTGTTTGCGGAGGCGCTTGTGAGGGCAGATTGGGCGTGTGAGTGATAGCCAGCGACAGCCGTTGACATTAGTTTCATTTGCTGTCCGCCTTGGGAGAGAGATTTGATAGAGCGTTCAACGTCGCCATGGAAAAGGGCCCAGCCGGCGGCTTTGGCATACTGGCCTTCTCTCTCAAGTCTTATCTTGTTAGGTTTGTCAGCTGGTGAGTGATATCTGGTGAACATACCTTCGTATTTCCTGATCGAGCTCATTGGCCGAAAAGTCCCACCCACATACCGCCAATGCTAGAACCCTCAGCTCTGGGTACTGGCTCTCACCCTTAAACTTGTCCCTTTTGCATCTCTTATTAATGTTTGTAACTGTATCCGTCCAGTCACTCATAGACGGCCTCGCAGCAGTCAGTCTCGAATCTTGCGTCTTGCCTGTCCTCACATCAGTGACTTCAAATGATCGTGGACGTCTAGCCAGTCATACCCGAACTTCCCTGCCATATCCCCAACACGCCCATATAACTAAGATCCAACAGTCCACTAACCATGCCATTATTCCTCGCAGACTCGCAAGCGCCCTGCAGCCACATCCACATATTCTTTAGGTAAACATCCTCTGTCAACCCTGCATTTTTTCCACACTGAGTTTTATTAGTTTACTCCCCCTCTATCTCACAGTAGCAGGGGACAGGTAGAGAACCGGGGAAAAAAGGGAAAAGGAGAAAAGGGCATCGGAGACAATCTACTGACATCCATCTCGTATCCTTGTTCTACTCTTCTCCTCATGACAACGCATATGTCGTTACGCAGGACCTCGGCTGGGTCAAGAAGGAAGTCTTCCCGTCGCACAACGCTATTACTTCTTTTGGCTGGTTGGTTCTCATGCATGCCTAGTCTAGCACTGGGACTTCTAACGATAGAGCTCGCCTCCTCGTCGTGCTCCACGCTTCGCCCTTCGTCATCGGGTCCAAAAGTGTCTGTGCTGGGGCCCTCTGGCGAGAGCAGAATCTTCAAGTCCTTCCCAGAGGTAATAGATAGACCATTCCTGCTGCCCCAGGCAAGACTCGTAGTGACCCCGGAAGAAGGAATAACGTCTATGGACCCATCACCCCTGAGACACAACGCCCGAAGCATTTCCCCCCGACCAGTGCCCTGTGGGTCAGACATCCAATCAAAGCTCACGATTCTCTTTTCAATCTTAGATCCCCGCATTGGGGCTAAATCATTGATCCTTGTAACAAACAACGTTTGTCCATCTGTTCTCCTGTTCTGCGCTCTGGAAATTGGCCCACTTCTCATACCGCCACCCAGCAAACTAGCAGCCGAGTCGCCCCATCCACCACGCTTATCCGGCTCCACAACAGCGCTCGGGACGTTTGTGGGCACACCGTAAAGTCCGAGTGAAGATCCAGGATGCGGGTCCTGATCAGATATCTTGGCAGTATCATAGGCCCTAAGTCTCCCTCCAGAATTAAGAACCCCAAATGTCCCATACTTAGTGCACGAGTACCGTAGGGACGTAATCTGTGTCCCAGGCCTTCCATATTCATCCGCTGGACGAACAAAATTCAACGCCGGTTCCCCAGAGCCGGCGTAGCGAATGAACCTCCGATCCCACACGGCAACAGCACTATCCTCCGAGTACGAAGCAAAGTAGTTCGGATCGAGGTCTAGTGTTATCCCAATGGCGCAACGCGAAGAATACATACCCTGATTATTCGGCGGCTCCCTCAGGTCCCAGGTCTTTATCGCCCTGTAGTTAATCCCGGTGAGAAAGACGTTCGCATCATCTCGCATGAAACAAACGCTGCTGATGGTTTCGCTGGTGGCTAGTTGCCGGAGGGGTTTTCCAATTTCACCGATGAGGCCAGCTCGTTCACCGAGTCGCTGATTCACATCCCAGATGTTTAGGCAGGTGTCGTTCCGAACTTTATCGAGACCTGTTGCGAGGAACTGGCCGGTGCAATTGAAGGAAACCCCGTTGCAGGGGCGCTGGTGTTTGGCAGCTAGTGGGACTGAGGTGTTGTCGGAAATTCTGAGAAGGACGACCTCGCCGCTAGGCTGACCGACGGCTACTACGTCTCGAAGGAAATAAGCTTCCGAGACAATTGCAGTCGGGGAGCAATTTCTTACCCTCATCGTGCGGAGACCAGTCGATGCACTATCCCTCCCTCTGATCAGCTCCCTCAAGCACATAGATAAACAGATTGCACTCTGGACGGAGCATGGAAACATACGCGAACAAATGGAACTTTAGTATGTTTCGCGACAAGCTTAATCTTGACGTCCCTAGCATCATCACCCTTCTACACCGCCATCGCCATCGCCATCACATCAGTATCATCACCGGAAAAACACCCCAAAACACCATACCTGATGAGAAATAGCAAAAAGGCTTAATTCATGCTCCCTGCTATTCCGACCAACAATTTTCAGAAAGCGCTGATTATCCGGCCGTGGATGCGGCGACCAGCGAACGATGGCACTAGTCTCATTCATGGTATCCGCCATAATTATTTGGAAGACCAGGGGAGCGCGGGGGTGGGGGTAAGGTGTTATTAAGTTAGAAGAAAAGAAGGAAATCTATGAAAGTTAGCTAGGCAGACCGTGGTCACTTCAGCATTGGAGGTTGATCGGCCAACACGAGGAGAACTTAACGTGGAATGCGGAAGAGAAGACAGAGTAGCGATCCATCATACACTTTCGCAGTCCGCCCTTCAAACCAAACTGGGGTTGTCTCCCTCACCCCCACGATAACGGCCCTCCACTAATCCACTCCTTGACGTTGTGTCCAAGCCTCATTCACACCCCTAACCCACGGGCCAATTCGTTTCAAGCGCCTCCCGATCTGACGCCAACCCATACCGTGTACTCGAGTACAGCATCCTCACTCCAACTTAACGGTACGCTCTATCCACCAAGCAAGAATCCTTCATCACCACATCTCCACCTCTACCAACAAACAAAAAATGCCTCCCGAAAACCACAGACACCAAAAACGTCGGCGTCGTCCCCTGATAAACCCCACGGGACCAAAGACCTCCACAACCCACCTGAAAAAAAAAGTTCGCGACCTCCAGCGTCTCCTAAATAATCCCAGCAGCTCACTCCCAGCCGACGTCCGGCTAGAAAACGAACGCGCATTATCAGCCTTCCAATCCGAACTCTCGGCGGTGAGGAGTGCGGCGAAGGTGAGAAGTATTGCAAAGCGGTATCATATGGTTCGGTTCTTCGGTGCGCCCATCTCTTCCAGCACCCCCCCGTACGGTTGATAGATGGCTAATTGCGAAATAGAGAGGCAAAAAGCTACAAGGAAATTACGCAAAGCAGAGAGGGAGCTGGAGAAGGTAGGGTGTGGAGTGGGAAAGGCGGAGGTAGAGAAGAAAGTTTACGAGGCTAGGCTGGACCTTAATTACATCATGCATTACCCTCCTGGGGAGAAGTACATTTCCTTGTTTAAGGATGCGGGGGTAATGCGGGAGAGGAGAGAGGGGATTCGCAGGGAGATTGAGAGGCAGATGGCGAGAGGCGGGTTGGGGGAGAGTACCATGGGTTTTGATGATGAGGGGGAGGATCAAGAGGAGGGAGGTGTCGAACCGGGAAGTGGTGGAGAGGGGGAGGTGGTTGGGGGGGAGGAGAAAAGGGATGAGAGAGCGGAGAAGCGGGATAAGAAGGGCAAGTCGAAGAAGGCCCCAAGGGAGGAAAAGAAGTTGGAAGAATTGGACGACTTTTTTGAGTTTTAACCTACTGCGCTAGTATCACAGAAGCTAGCGGTTAAATGGTGTAGTAAAGTGCGTGAAAATCATGGGGCTGTTCTTGTTCCTTGTTTTTTTCCTCAAAGCTCTTACATCAAGGCCTGGCGTCCGGCAATCCCTCACAAGAATCGAAATATATTCGGTTTGCCCCAAGAGAGAACCGTTAGGGCATCAAAATACCCACATGACAATCCTAACCCTGCTCCCCACACTACCCACCGTCTCATACCACCGCAATGCCGGATTGATGCCCAAGAGAGTGACCTTTCGTGAAACCTCTATTTCATCATAATATTCCGTGGAAAGAGGGAAGCCAACCGCCCGCTGATAGCCCGAGCACGGCATAATACAGCCTGTGGGTATAATCCTCAACAAACGAGCTCCCAGCTAAACCCTCAAACGCGTTTCCTGGGGGAACGCAACACGACCCACCCTTCATAACCCCTCACATCATGATCATTTAAGCTTACACCCCGGGCACCCAATCAACAGCTCCTGACTACATTCCGGAAAGAAATACACCCCATCGGGTTTGTGTTCCTGCAACCCTCTCTCCGCTAACGCAATCCTCGCGGCCTCAAACCAAACCTCGGAAACTCTCGGTGACCACTTCCTCCGACTCGCCTCTCTAGAATGGCCACTACTACTCCTCCTCGGCGCTGTTCCTCCCCCAAACCTGATCTCAGCATCCGCTCTCTCCCCCTCCATATCCTGCATAAACTGTTTCCTCAGCCCGCGCGGTGCGCCGGGGCAATCTGCGGCAAAGAATTCCACACAGCGGTTTAGCGGTATTGGGCAGCGGAGGATAATGGCGACGAGTTCATCGTTCTGCTTGTGCGGGGGCTCCGGGGACATGCTTAGGCGGATGGAGTTCACCAGGAAGTGCAGGGCGTGGTGCGTGGATATTAGGGTTTGGTTGTCGAAGGTGGTTAATATGTTTGATTGGATGCCCAAGTAGGCGCTATTTAGGTCGTTGAGGGTTAGCAGCTCGTCGGAGTTCTCAGCAGCCATGGCGGCTTTGTTGGCTTCCAAGCGGAGGCGGGAGTAGGTCAGAAAGTGGAGGACCTAAAATGAAGTGTTAGTTGGTTGGATAGGTATTATGTCGCTACCCCCTCCCCAATCTACGAGGCAGCCCTAAGATTGGCTCGAGACGAGTTAACACATAGAGTCTGGGACTGCTCTTACATAATACCTAAATCCCAACCATATCAGCCTTTGTAAAAGGAACCGGTCAGATAATGACCAAGAAACACAAGAAAAAACAAATAAGGGGAAAAAAATTCAGTTTCTCTCCAGGGGGGCAGGAAATACAATTGCTTCGTCAACCTCCTCTGCACCGTCCGAATTGCTTGATCCTTCTTAAGCTTAGCCTCCTCCCTATCCTTCCAATTAATCGTGAACCGAGTCCCATACATGGGCGCAACTGCCTTGTCGCATAGATAATAAGCCAACTGAGAGCACGTGATATGTCGCTTCTCTAATCCGCAAAAGTACTGTATCGTAGGCCGGCGTACCCCGTCTCCTACCCTAGACTTTGGCGGGTAGAAGAGCTGCGACAGTAGCGCCAGATATGATCCGGGGACCATCCATCTGACAGCGATGGTGGACTCGTTCGCGTCGACGAACTCCTTGAACGCTCGGGAGACGAGACGGAGACGCGTAACGTCTCGCCAGTCAGTTTGGCAGCAGATGTCGATTATCAGCTCGACGGGGAGGTAGTCGAAATACGAGCCTGTGAGGGCGACGGATGTCCGGTTGACACTACGGAGGCAGGCGGCGCGGGGGTAATTTTAGCATGAATCGTAGTCAAAGCTTAAACTAGGCAGCCCATGTGCTGTGATATTTTCCTTGTTTTGTCCTCCGATCTGGCAAAAATATGGGATTTTTCTTTTTTCCCCTTGATTCCCTACAGCCCCTCCCATCTGTCGTCTCCTTGGTGAGAGGCAGTTGGTTGAGGAGGGACGCAGTGGGGGGAACAAAAAAAGGTTGGAGGGGGCACATGAGGGCGCGGACAAATACACAGCACACACCTTTGAGGCCTAGTTTTCTGCGAGAACTGGGCACGCGCCCGCTCTACGGCACGACGAAGCTTTTGAGCCTTCTGCTCAAATGCGTCGGCCGGTGATGAACCGAACATTGCGGGGAATGGGGACGGGAGGGGTGGAGTGGGGGTGACGGAGGGCACCGGATGTGCGGGGATAGGTGTGGAAGAGATCGGAGAAAGATTGCTGGATATAACCCGATCGAAAGAGTGTATGTTGATGTCGATGATGGAGGCCGAGAATGTGTGCGCAAGGAATGAGCACTGAGGGAGGGGGGTTGACTACCGTGCCGGTAGGCTGCCTTGCTCATATAGCGGAAAGGAGCAAGATCGGGGAGAAATCGGAAGGAATGCTGATTGAAGAAAGCAGCACAAGGAAAAAATAAATAAAGAGGGAGAGCTGAACACCACTCTTTTTTCCCACAGCAGGATTCTATTAATAGAAGTTCGTTTCGTTTGAAATGAAACAAAAGCTTGATCCTACACAAATCGCCAAGGGTTTGGCTTTTCCGTGCTGCTCGCAGTTGTCTGGTATTCATGACAACGCCCTCTACCTTTCCCGCTGCGGGGACCTGGGGTCACGGGAAAAGACCCCCCCAAGCCAATCCATCCAGCCCAAGTCTAAACCTTCCCTTAGAATGCGGATGAATTACCTTAGGTATGATACTCGAATACGAGAGAAATGTGCGAGGACGTCGCACGAGTAGTTGCCACGCCTAGTAAGGTGCTTTGTATTTTTCCCTATGATACTTTCTTTTTGTATCAACCGAGGGCAGTCTACGGTGATTCCCCACCCTTATCCCAGAGGGAGAATTTCAACGACCCAGCACATTTCTCCCGTACGAGTACAAGTACCGGTACCAGGCAAGATGTTTTCGTGAAAAGGTAGGAATAATTTTGCTGGTTAGCTGTCCCCGTCCAGCCCGGAAACATCTTGCCTCGTTATCTACTCGAGTACCGTACCTGTTTTCAGACATAGCAGCATAACACAGCCCGAACCGATAGGGGATTCCCCCTCGGGCGTGAGAGGCCTAGTGGGGTTTATTTCACTAGAATACTTTCTTTCTCTCATTACTGTCTGGGTTTCCGGAATTGGTTGTCCAATGTACAGTACTGTAACTTACCTATACTGTGCTTCACAATGGAAATCCTCCGCGCTGCCGCACTCGTCTCCCAGCTCAAGGGTTAGGCATTCAGTCATGGTACTGTACTCAAGCACAGTAATATGATTGCCAGCTTGAATTATTTCTAATAGCATGCATACACTAGTGGAAGCACCACTGCGAAGCATTTTTTTTACAACCCCAATTCTGCTTGTCGTAGCTTGTGTCTGTGTACGGGTTGTGTTGAAATAAACACCAACAATCCCCGTCACTGTACTGTACCCGTACTCGTACTATACGTACTGTACCGTCGCATGACTAAATGCCTGACTCTTGTATCACATACTGCGTCTGCTGACAGGACTAATCCACTCACAAATGGCCAATAACAAGCACATACCGGTGCTTTTCTGATACGGTATCATACTACAACCTCACCAATACCAGACCAAAATCTTGCCCTAGTCTGGCACCTTACACTGCATTCCCCCCAGATATTGCCAAGGCGCGCACTTCCCTTCACCACACCAACCACCACCCCTAGAGCACGCCCAATCACTCGCAGTGAAACGGCAAACAGTAGAGTGCAGGGAGCATGATCAGCCTCCTTCTGGCTGATGGCTACAGCACAAATCGGTAATACAAGAGGGAAAGGAAAATCTACAGATGATCACAAGTACTTGTAAGGATCGACATGACATCCCCGGAAACTGCGTCTTTCCCGCCTACCATGATCTCGAGTACTCCCGGCTCCGGATAGTATGCCAGATCCGTCGAGGAACTGTTAGGTCTGCATTTGAGCTTGTGTAAAATGCGGGGAAGCGGTGGTCATAATAGTTTGGAAGCAAGGTATGGTGGTCTCACCAGCACCTGTGCTTTTACTCGTGGAATGGATTCATGACATTCATGAGGGGGGGGGGATGGCCGCTTTTGAGGGATACGCAGAAGCACGGCAGATCATCAGAACCCTTGGCATGAGGTGCGATCTAGCACATGTCACAAGTATATACACCATGTTGTCAAACACAAAATCTCTTTCTTCTTCTTCCCACCTATCCACTTCAGTCATCGCCCCAGAAAATTTCCCTCTTTCTTTATTTTCTACATTTTGTTTTTCATCAAATGCAGCAAAGCGGTACGGGAAAAAAAAACTCTAGGCAGCTAGCAAGGAAAGAGTGTTTGAGGAGAATTCTACGGGTACGGGAGCTCTGGCTCCGGCCATCTGAGTTATGATGTCCACAAAGTCCCGGGAGCCCTACCCAGTGTGTACTGCACAAGTATGATACTCGAAGGCAATTGCATACCACACCAAACCCAGTCATTAACCCATTCGCCTGCTGTAATAAGCCTTCTTGTGCGACATCCAATATCAGGAGCCATCGCAAATCGAACGTTTAAAAATGAAAATGAGTTGAGACAAGAATGGCTATGACGTTGGCAATTTTATGGTGCCCGAAATTGTAGAGTCAGTAACTCAGTTGTACCCGTTCGAAGATATGTGAGTCTGCCTGTTAGTGTTTTGGTGAATACAGTACCCGAGTATCATAAAACCCACCATCAAATACAACTGTAGTGGTGTATGGGACAGCGCTGTGTCAATGTACGAGTGCTCCAAGTGCGAATAGTATATCTAGCTAACCCAGCCTAACCTACGGTATAACTTACTACGAAGATCAAGTACCGGTACGGTACGTTAACAGTGCAGACGGGTGCCTTCCCCCCACCATGCGGTCATGTCAGAAGCAGGCCTGGAAACCTCAAGCCCGTAGCACGCCAAAATAAAGTGAGGTACCTGTACCACAGAGGGATTTAACACCGAGTCGAGCATCAATATAACCGTCCTGAACTATTTTTACACATACCGCACCTACATACAACGCGCTTTCCCCCGAGAAAAATGTCCAAATTCATAACGCCCATGGCGGGATAGGAACCGGAACTAAAAAAAGATAAAAATTGGAAAATAAAATACAATCGCGGTATTGGAAGTGTTGTGGGCAGTTAAATGTACTCTCGAATGAAGTTCTCGCCCCGTGATCGCAAAGAGTGCTATGAGAGTTTTCTTCTTCCTTCTTTTTTTAGTGTGTGAAGTACGGGTACTGGTACTGTACCCGAGTACACCCACGGGACAGGGGTGCGGTGCGGTGCAGGTTCTGATGTGCTGGGTGCCCGTTTCTTAACCGTTCCCCACCCTTCACCGACAAGGAAGGGATGAGGGGGGGTTATCGTCATAGGATATTTATGGCATCATACCCAATTTTTCACGGAAACTTACAATCCCAGATTGCTCCGTTGGGTACGGGCCTTTTCTACTGTGGACATTATTGTTATTCCCAAAATCCCCGAATACCTGGGTGGTTGATCCCTGGGTGGATGAGAGAATCTCTCTTTAATAGATGTTGTTGTAAGCGAGGACAATCAGACAAACATCACAGATATATATACATTCTAGTCACCAGATGTACGCAATGCTACGCAGTTTAAGGGACCCTCAGTTGTGCAATCCACCATGCAGCTGCCGCCGGCCAAGGAACCCCCGCCCAACACAGAATGCTTCTCAGCATATTCAACACCTTCCACCCTGAATGATGCACCCGAAAATTGGACAGGCAAAACCAATGACACAAATGAAAGAACAATAAAGTAGCAACAAAAAAAAAAAAATACCTTCCAGGTATCATCGGGCACCAGTAAAACCCCTCCTACCAAATTGTCTCAGAGGGGAAAGGTATACCCTCAACCCTCTATGCACCGGTAAAAAAAATAAAAATAAAAATAAAAAACATAAGGAACCAATCATTCCAGTCCAAGCTGCTTTATAAATTCCCCATGTTGAGAAATACTGAGGCCTTTTGTAAACCCATCCGCTCGATTCTGGCCACTTGCGACGAAGTTAAACTCGAGGATTCCGTGGTGTTGTAGTTTGCGTGACTTAAGAAGCCTGATATCAAAGTGTTTATTTTGAGCCGTTATTCCATCGCCTTTAACATTAGCAATTGCCTGCTGACTATCACTAAAAACAGGAATACAGCCATGTGAGCTTGCCAAGTAGGGTGGGGATGGGGAAGCATAACTGTCGGTCCGCTTCAATTTACTGACAGATGGGTATTGAACTGTATTAGGGTCTTGAGGATTGTAGTTAATATTATCAAGAAGCTGACGTAGCCATAAAGCCTGCTTTGATACTTCCAGAAAGGCAGTAAGCTCGGCCTCTATAGTTGAGGTCGCAATAATTGACTGTCGCTTTGATTTCTAAGAAATTGGGCCTCCAAGAAAAAAGATATATCCACTAATGGACTTCCGATCTAGTGGATTACCAGCCCAATCTGCGTCAGTATAGGCAAGAAGCTGATGCATATAAGGGGTAGTGGGGTGATTTTTCTTGCGAAACACTAGGCTAAGATTCTGAGTTCCCTTCAAGTATCGAAGTACGCGCTTTGCTGCCATGAGGTGAGTACTGCGTGGCTCCTGATTATATTGGCTGAGCTTGGTGACAGCAAAGGTAATATCGGGACGAGTTCCTAGTGATATATACATTAGAGATCCAATAATATGTAAGTATAGTTTCTGATCAACAGTATTATCTTGTTTTATAGCCGGAGAATCTAGCCAAGTATCTCTTGCTAATGGGGTAGAGACTTGATTGGCAGAAGCAAGCCCAAAACGGAGAAGAACTGTGTTGATATACTTAGCCTGGCTAAGTCGATATTCTCCTGTAGAGAGCCGTGAGATTTCCAAACCCAGAAAACGCTTCACTGGTCCCAGGTCAGTTATGCGATAGCGTGCCTTAATTTGACTCATGATAGTTGCAAATATCAACTGATTCCGATGGGCTATTAGCATATCATCTACGT
>LN891272.1:49368-91545 GCA_900010015.1 Tuber aestivum
CATGATAGTTGCAAATATCAACTGATTCCGATGGGCTATTAGCATATCATCTACGTAAAGTAAGAGGAATAGGGTATCTTGTAAAATATATAAATTTGGTTCTGCAACAGATTTCACAAATCCTATTGAGTTAAGAAAGGTATCGATCTCTTTATACTAAAGTCGAGGAGCCTGTTTTAGACCATAGAGTGCCTTTCGTAGACGTACAACTTGGGATTGATGCAGAAGCGGGTTAACCTTATTAATTCCTTCAGGGAATATCATGAATAAGTTATCCTGATCAATCGTAGGATTTAAAAATGCGGTAACAACATCTAGATGATGAAGCTCAAGATCCTGCTGACTTGCGAAAGATAGGAGAATGCGTAGAGCCTCCAATCGACCTACAGGTGCATAAGTCTCGCCGTAGTCAATTCCCGGTTGTTGTTCATAGCCCTTAATTACTAGACGAGCTTTATACCGTGTTGAGCCATCCGGATTTAATTTAGTTCTAAAGACCCATTTTGAACCAATAGGGTGAACATTAAATGGTATACTAGAAACCAGCTCCCATGTTTGATTTGCTTGTAATGCTGAAACTTCATCCCTCATCGCTTGAATCCAAAGCTGCTTCATTGGACCTTCCAAAGCATCTTGAAGAGTAAGCGGATCAAGTAGACGCTGTCCTTCTAGCTGTTGTGCAAAGATTTCAAGAAATAGATTCTGTACCACTTGATGACTTGATCTATTCTGATACTCATCTCCTTTTTCTCCTAGGGTGCCGTAATCTCTTCTGTCCTTTGGTCTTTTGCAGGCTCGCTCACTTCTCCGTAGATTTGATTGAGGAGTAGGTAGTTCTTCCTGCTCCTCCTGCGGAACATTATTCAAAACATCTTGCACATTTTCTTGATGGATGCCGCCAGTAGTAGAGTCTCTTCCTATACCATATGGGGATACCTCATCATCAGATTCAATATTGTCATTCCTAGCAGGTTGCTCAAGCGCTAGGGATTCCTCATGAACCTCATGGATGCCACTAGTTTCTTCAGATTCTGGAGATGCCTCACTCGCCTTGTGGTTACTGCCAGTCACAATCTCATCATCAAGACAGTCACTAGCAATCGATTCATCAGGACAGCCACGTAGTCCATTATTCAATATGTGGTCAAACATATCCTCCTTGGTTGTATCAGAGCATGTAGCACCATAGCGTACCTCCCATGCATTTTCTGTTTCAATGAACCGGACATCTGATGAGTGCACGGGTCTTCCCCGGCCACCATTTCCTTCAAAGTCCCACAACTGCCAAATCTTTTCTGAGTTCGTATATCCAATCATCATCGAAAGCCTTGATCTTGCTCCAAACTTTAATGCTGTCTTAGACTCTATATCTTCATCAGGGATCCGGCGGTAAGCAATACAACCAATTCTCCGTAGGTGTTGAAGTTGTTTCTGGTTTGGTATCTGTTCTGACCCCATTTCAGTACTATTGTTAAGTGCGGACTGAAGGACAGCGTTGGAATTTTGGAAATCTAAGAAAGACAATGGAATCCATTGCTGCAAGTAGACTGAGGTATTCACAACCTCTGCCCAAAACTCTATTGGAAGTCCGGAATCAAGCATAATAGACCATGCTCTTGTGTTGACCGTTTGAACCTTACGCTCTGCAACACCATTCTGGTGTGGTGAATGAGGAGCGGATGGTTCAAAGCTGATCCCTCTTTCTTGAAGTATTTGTTTAAAAAGAGTATTGTCATACTCACCTCGTCCGTTATCTGAACGAAACCGCAGAACTGGATAGTTTGGATAGTGACTGGTTAAGTAACATAAGAGTTCCTTGAAGGCGGCTGTGCAGGAGTCACTATTTTTCTTTGTAAGGAAAAATACAAATGTTTTCCTACTAAAGTTATCAATAAATAGAATATAGTAGCGTGCTCCAGACTTAGAAGATGGAAGTGGACCACAGCTGTCAGAGTGAAGTAGCTCAAATGGCCTCGATGTATGACTATCCGAAGTCTTAGGATATATTCTCCGGTGTTTAGACCTTATGCATGTAACACAATAGTCTTCTCCATCCGGCTCAAGTGTACTACATATAGAGGAGCCCCTACTTGTGGAAATTAATTCCAGAAATCTCGTCAATGCCTTATCATTAAGGTGTCCTAATCGACGGTGCCAATAGTCCCACAAATTATTCCGGTAAATCTTGCCAGAATGACCTGCTGCTGCTACCAAGGCTGGAGCAGTCTCGGGTAACTGGTTGTGAACTTCTAGACCTCTATATTCTGTATCGCCCACTCGATAGAGACCATCGCTTAGAAATGCAAAGGGATAGAAAGTTTGCACTTTCAATGAACCTGAGCTCTCCGATTGCTGCTCTTGATTTGCCAACCTATCTACTAGGTAACAGGCCTTTTCCTGAAAAAGAAGATCATATCCTAACGTTCCCAATTGTCCGACTGACAGCAGAGACACCCGCAGTTGAGGAACATAGAACGCCTCTAACTTCAAGCCTAGTATATCAACTGTTCCGGAGAACTCTGTTGTAATTGTTGTCTCATTTCCTAGCAGAATTTGTCGTCTTTCTTGTAGGCGACAGATAGTTAAAAAACTTGACCTCTTATTCCACATGCTATCTGATGCCCCTGAGTCTAGAATCCACACATCTTTTAATTGTTTCTTATTTGCCCCCGTAATGGTAAATAGCTCCTCTCTTCCACTTTTATCTTCTACTTCTGGTAAGGAAGCTGTTGTATATAATAGTTTCGGGTAGTCTAGTTTACTATAGTAGTATTTCATTTTGTCGGCTAGTCATAAAGCCTGGGGACTTTCCTGGTCGCGTATTGATGGGCTAAACAGCTTGTTGGAATGTATGCCAGAAAGATTTTCTTGAACCCCCGTTGCCAAATTTGCCTGACTTGGACGAGTAATCGGTACTGAATTTGGCTCCCGTACATTGGCTTTGTGCCAAGAAAGCAATGCTGTTCGACCCCTTGCCGCCTGATCCTGGCTGAGGGAACTGTAAGGGCACTTGCGGCTCCTATGCCCAGATTCACCGCAGGCAAAGCATTTGCCTATAGCATGTGAACTAGACTGCCCAGAGGGACTTGAGGCATGCTTTCCTGTCTCATGGGTTGAGAGCAGATGGTTCCCTGTACAGGAACTAGCACGATGGCCTCTGTCTCCACACCGAAAACAGGTACCAGTGAACTGACGGCTGCTATTTGGATACGGAGCGAAACGGTTATCAAACCGGTGCCGGGGAGTTCCCGGAAATCTTCCTGGTCGGCCAGCTCTCTAAATACCTGCTGCCAAGGCTTCTCCGGTTATATTAGAGATGTTGTTAGATTGAACGTCTCCCTGTTTCGCGATTTCTGATTGCTGAATCTTTCGAATTACATCTTCTACCGAAAGGTCAGTCTCTCGCTCATGAATGATTTCAACAAGGTTATTAAAGGTTGATGGAAGTGAGCTGAGCAGCTTGTCCTTGAAGCTGGCATCATCAATTTGCTGTTCACTACTGGAAAGTTGAAACCGTATATCATGAAGCTGAGAAATGAACTCTCCCAAGGGCCTTCGGGGTGCTGGTACAGCACTTAGAAACTGTCTGCGTAATGCTAGACGTCCATTGATTGATGTAGTTTTATCAAGTCGCTGCTTTAGTGTCTCCCACATTTCCTTAGCTGTCATCAGACCTGTAAGATAGAGTCTGAATGACGGTGACGTAGATCCTAGTATTACACCTTTAGCTTTTGCTTCAACCTGATTGTGTAATGGAGAGGGCTCAGCCAAGTCCTCCCCGGAAGCATCAGTTCCAAGAATATGATCAAACGCTCCGATCGCCTGTAGATGAATAATGACAGCATTTCTCCAGATATTGTAGTTTGTATCATTGAGAAGTGGAATTTCTCCCGCATACTTGGAGCGGTAGTAAGATCCCATTTTGAGAGAACTACGGTAAGGTAAAAAAAAAAGGCAGGGCAGTAGTAGGAAAGAGTAAGAATGGAGATTTTAGAGTTTGAAGAGAATCGGATGATAAGAGGTGATGGATTCACTCGCTTAAGATATAAGAGCTCAGAGGAGTAGTGGAAGCGTCAATGCCAGGCTCATAACCTGTTGAGAAATATCCTGAGAAGTCATATGTTGATTTAATAGATGTTGTTGTAAGCGAGGACAATCAGACAAACATCACAGATATATATACATTCTAGTCACCAGATGTACGCAATGCTACGCAGTTTAAGGGACCCTCAGTTGTGCAATCCACCATGCAGCTGCCGCCGGCCAAGGAACCCCCGCCCAACACAGAATGCTTCTCAGCATATTCAACACTTTCAATTGGGAAAGCTATTCCTTATCCCACTCAAGTAAACCCTCTACCGAACCTTCTTAGCTTACCCTAGTATCTCAACTTAGAGATAGCCGGAAATACTTAGGATTAATCGAAATGGTGTGGTGCTGCCTCGGCATAATGCTTTCTCCCCTAGAACATCCATTACCTCAACAGTATCAAGCTCCCGTTCTCTGTGGTTGAGCATATCACTTTGTGGAATTACCGTATACTACCTTAACAACACTAATTTACCATACCTTATTAAATTTATTATAGATCATCCTTCATTTTTCCTTGTAGCTCCCTAACGGTCCAGAGTAGTACCATCAGGGTACGATTGACTGCCGGAGTTCCCGGCTTGGCTCCACTCACTGGGGTTCGTTCATGCTACGATAGCCTGCACGGCAACAACCAACTCAACAGGGGGGGATTGCGGCTTAGGGAAGCGTCGTATAAATACTCGAGTTATATCTTTTTCCTTTTTTCAATACCCCCGCCATAGAGAAAAGCACAGCTTAACGTAAAGTTGCCCGATTGAAGGCAAATAATTCCCCAGGCACCGTAAAAGTTATGTACAGTATGGTACCCTAGGGTGATGACCATCATATGGTACGAGTTTGAATACCAACATCGTTCGATCTGATTCCGCAGAACAGTCCTGCTCAACCCGGTTGGGATACACCTCCATACCCCAACAACAAGAACAAAATTCGGGAGATTGCCCGCATGGCTTAAGCTATCAGAGCAAAGAGGCAAAGGAGTGACAGGCGATTACACGGCTATCGAGGGTACGAATGGAGAATGCTCCAGTCCTTATGTATGTATAGTATGAGGGAGAAAGTGGCATGAACGCGAGTCTAGCCTTTAGATTTCCTTTCGGGGGGTGGAAGACTCGTGATGTCCCGTGCCATTAGTTAATAGGTCCCTGGCTCTTCCTATTCCTGGCTACGCATAATGAATCCTGGCTCTTACCTCCGGAACCTCGCCCAACGATCCAAAGTTACTAGTCGAGGGGATATCTATCATAGGAAAGCACCATAGGTAAGTTACTGCTACCACCCGCGTGAGATCCCATGATGCCTTCCTTGCCACTTGATGGCTTTAGCCAAAAAAAAAAGAAGACTATCGCATAAGCAGCTCCGGTGGAGGACCCCGCAGCTACGCTACATTCCCACGTCCGTTCCCAATCCACCCCAACCAACCCACCGTCGAAACCTTAAAGTTGCTCGTATTCATTCTAGCCAATCCACGAACAACTCCCCAGCGTTACACAACTAATGCCGAATGTATGAAAAAAATATTGAGGAAATAATAACCCTGCACTTGCACTGAGCCATATGATCAATAGATACATCCCGATCTAGTACGGTAATCCCTTATTTTTGTACAAGTACTCGCACCGCCGTCGCTCGGTTGCTTGATCGCCCAGGGCTCTCACCGGTTGCACTGTACCAGTACAGTACTGTAGAGGTAACTTCATCCCGCAATTGAATATACACCCCTGCAAACGCTGACACTATGCTAACACTATATCTTATCCGCCAGCACCCGATAGGTGGGTGGTAGGTAGCTTAGCTCATCCAGGCCAGGGCAGGTTTGAATCAATTGTTTCCTCCTTTCTTTCCCCCCCCCGGATCTAGATTGTTACCGGTAACTTACGGGGTGATTAACACCAGGCATGGTGTGGTATGGTATGGTATGGGCCTGAACAGGAGGTCCGGATACCGGAGGGGAGGGGTGAAGTGAAATCAGTGGTGACGTCGGGGTGCAGTATGGTATAGTTGGTAGACATAGGGTGATTGCGGGAAGGTTGTTTTGTGATCTGGTTTGGTCTGTGGAAGTGGATTATGGATTGGGTGTGAACTGTACAAGCTCCGCGATAGGCATAATACGATAGCTAGTGGGGGTATTTCGCCTAGGAGATGCTATACCCGTCAGGTGATACCCCCAATTGCTATACCAGAAGGTGCCGCAAAACAGGAGCATAACAAAACCTCTCTAGATTCTAAGTTACCAGCGTTCAGTCGCAGGGTCTAGTGGGTGAGCACACGGAACAGCAGTCGGTAAAGGAAAAGATATGATGAGGGGAAGTCAATATAAAGTCCCCCAAACAGCCCCACTCTACTGGCATTTCCTTCTCCACTCCTCGTAGGTTTCTTAACTAAACTGCCTAACCATCGAGAAGCATCCTTTCGCCTTCTTCCCTCCTAGTCAATCAATAAACCTCCAGCAGAGAAAAATTCAATCGTTCTCCATAATTCCCCCAAAATGAAGGTCGATTTCACCCTCGCTCTCCTCATCTCCCTACTCACTAGTACTCTTGCCGCCCCCACCACGAACTTGCAAAAGCGTTCGACTACCATCTTCCCGAACTACCTCATCCCAATCAACCAGAGCACCCCTGATACCGCGTACTTCACTCAATACACCGCGACAATCGACTACAGTGGCGATGACTCCACGGGCAATGAGAAGAGGATGATTGGTAAGACTCCTTATCCCTATCCTCGGCTTTATCCTGCACCGGAGATAACGAATGGGTAAAAACAACGCACAATAGTTGGCTTCGATGTTCCCCAGAGTTCCGAGCATAATTGCGCCCTCGAGTTTGTCCTCCCGGCGCCTGTCCCAGGCGGGTACCCGAATGCTGTGAGTGGGTCCGGGAGGCTCGACGTTTACGGGTTCAACGGACAGATTATAAACGGTGTGACCAATTGGAACAACCGGCCGCCAAGGTACCCGCCTTTCACTCCGTTTTGGACTATCTATGTATGCACCCCCCCCTTCCGTACTTCTACTTCGGCGGTCTTGTGATAGCGATTAACCCTGAAGATAGCAACCAACGGATTTCTCACCTGCTGTTGTTACTGGTGGGCCTTTGCCTTGTAATCATGGGCAGAGAATGGACTTCGAGGTTGTTGCAACTAGGGGTGTTGATCCGACCTATTTTGACTGGTTTGGTGTGTTGCCTTCCTTCTTTTCTTCATGCTTCCTCGGCTTTGATAGTCTCGGCTTTGATAGTGTGGGGGCGATGGCTAACTCTTGCGTGGGGTCTGTAGAACTGATTACTCCCAAGACTGGTATAACCCTCAATATGTCGTAATTCAGCAAGCCATTGTGGGCGATGGCTAAGGGGTGTATTTTCCGGCTCGCTCTGCGCATGGCAATATTTATTTTTCCTTATTATTAGCCGAGTACCGTAAGAACTCAAATACAAGAGAAATGTGCTAGGACGTTGGAATTCCCCTTCTCGACAAAGCGTGGGAAAACACCGCAAACCCAGCCCTCAGCTAAGACAAAACAAAAGGAATATACACGGCGCCATACTAGGAGAGGCAACTGCAACGTCCTAGCACATTTCTCTTGTATTCGAGTTTTTACGGTAGCTGATTCCGAATGGGAGAATGAGGATTTGAGGGTAGGCGCATTTTGTGTATGGCTGTTTCACTCATTGACTGATGACTTAATGAATACATCCCATTCCTTAATCTGCTATTACTTGCCTTGTTGGAACTGTGGTGAGAAGGGATGAGTGGTTGAGAGGCGATCATGCCTTGTCACTCGTCAAGTGACTTGCGGGTTTAGTTTCCATGGCAGGTGACTCCCGGACAACCGGGGAAAGCCTAATCATGTAGCCAGATATGATACAAGAGCAAAGTTACGCAAAAACACCGGAAAGCTAGTTTGGCAAGACAACCTACAGATAAAGATGAAAAGACCGAAAGCTCGCGCGGAAGAAAAAAAAACAGCCTGACTGATGCCCAAAAGTGACTTTTAAAAAACCTAAAAAAATGCATCGTAGGAGCCAACACGTCTCCCCATCTATCCTATTACTTCCGCAAGCCTTTCAACATAAAAGTCGATTTTCCATAGGCTTACGGCCTCTGGGTATTTGGAAATGTCTATCAGGCCCAATGTCCCACCACCCGCAGAAGGTGTAGAAGGTGTGTTGGGAATGGGTAGAAGGCGTGTTGGGGTGTTGGGCATGGGGTCAAGTTATTATTAGTGATTTGCTCCCCAGAGTTAATTTAATTACCGGACCGATCTGGGGTAGGCAGCGCAACCAGTTAACTCGTGACGCCAGATTTTAGAATCGGATGCAACGCAATGCTCTGAGCGAAGGTACCATAAGTCACGAGTATTGAATCACAGTACCCTGCCGTTATGCATTTACCAGTGCACGGGGGCCTGCCGTAATAACCTTTGGCAATGTATCTGTAATCTATAACCCCTTCCAAATCCTGCCTTTCTCACAACCAAAAAACCTATCTCTTCTCATCGCTGATATTCCCGATGCGCCTACTCCTTTGCACGCCAAGGGACTATCCTTAGCTATTAGAGATCAATGTTTATAATATCTTCTCTCCTCTCTTGATGGTGCATCTACTCCGATACTGCACCCGGTGGTTTTTATTTAGTGTGTATAATATTGTTATCTCCAACCTCAGGCAAAAAAAAAATCAGTCCTACTAGAAGGATAAGTATTGGTTTTTATAGTAATATTACATGAAATACCTAGCCTGTGCAGTGGTTAATATTTCAAGGACCAATTAACCACTGTGCAATTAGCAGGAGCTCGGGAGTTCAAATCCCGCCTTGTAAAGGGTTATTATTGAACGATCAGCCATGCAGGGCAGGGAAAACACTAAATCCTGCCCGATGGGAACTGAGAAAGTGAAGCTCTAGGCATTCCTCAATAATGCCATAGGCCAACTCTGTCCTGCTACGAGGTGGTAGAATCCAGCTCTAGACTGTACACCAAGGGGTGAGGTCCGCAATCGGCGGGGTAGCAGCAAGATTTTTTTTACCCTCAGCAGCCCGCTCGGGGGGTGGCCACCTTGTAGACCAACCATATTTTCTCAAAGCGAGTAGGTACGAAAAGTTACTACCAGTAGAAAATATAAGGCTAGTCCAATATGGACAATGGTTACAGTGATGCTCTAGTCTCTTTCACTCGAAATAGCGCTACAAGGTAGGCATCTTGTGATCTTTAGCCCTTGGATATAAGGGTAGTTAACAATCTAAAGGGCCCGATTGTGACCCTTGCCTTGGAGGACAATAGACTAAGGTGTTGCGCAGCAGTAGACTGAACGGGATATAATAGGACTTTTCTGTTATGGGGTCAGGAAAAGAAAGTTATGAGCATAAACTTCGTTTTCCTTGAACCGCCTAACTAATCGGTAATGTAAGCTGTGTAAGTAAAACACAGTTAAAGCAAAAGAACCCTTCTATGTATCACTGCGCCTATAAAATCTCTGTGATTCTACACATGCCTAATTTCCTCACTACACTCCAGTGACAACAAAGAAAAGACATGCTCCCAAAATCATCTCTAAACTGACATATCAATCATTCATGCTCCCAACCAAATCTCCGGGCTCCCGTAGCCTCTAAAAAACAACTTTGACCTTCCATAACCCCTCCTGTATCTACCACGATCAACTACAACCCACAGTCTCCTTACCGATCCCAACACTTTGGGCTCCGTTCACACATCATCAGGAAATCCATAGAAAGGGATACTTCATGATACATGGTGTCCGCAGGGACAAACCAGGGTCCAACCTCTCGGAGCTGGCAATCTCTTGCCACTGTCATTGGCCCATTGTCTTGTACTGTATTTGCACTGGTGAAGAACTGACTTGGGGGTTGGACAAAAGTCCCCCAAGTATATTGTGGTAAACTTAAGATAATTTAATGTCATCCTCCCATCACCCTTCTATTATACACTTGTCAGTGTATAAGTGCGCTAGCGACAATCTTGGGCTGCACAGATGAGAAATGGGACTCTCAAGGTTCTTCTTTCAGCCTGCTCATAGCCAAAATAAAATTAAAATTAAAATAGTAACCTTTTCTGCTTTTAATTATCCCACTGGGCATATCAGGGGACCTCCGGGCCCGCATGAACGTGTTTCTTAAGTTATATCAATTCCTGATATTCACTGAGTGGCCCTCCTAACAGGCATAATGCCTATCATACTTGTCAGTACTGGTGTATCAAATAATCTTCTACCATCTACTTCAGTGATACACAAGCCACTCAGGTTTCTTACCAGTAGCTAGCCTAATACATATTTTCCCTTACGGCACAGACGCCTCCTCGCCTCGTCAAGTTCTAGGAATGGGAAAGAGCCGGCACATCAAGCCGTTATTGATTTATTGTTTTCCTTCCATGAGATTATGTTTAATCCCCCTTCTTGGCTCCTCGAGAAGTTATGCAGCCTTCCGTCCCTCCCATTCTCCCTCGAGTGGATATTATAAGAATGATGCCAAAGTTTGCTTATATCAGTCCCCCTCAGTCTTCTCCGAAAAGTTATGAGTGTAAACCCGCGGGCATGAGCTCCCCCATGAGTACCGGTGCTGTATTAATTTCTTAGGCATTAATCCTCCTATGCTTATCCTGACACGGATTCTTTTTGTCTATTCGGAAGCCAGTACCGGATAATATATTTGATTGAATAAGGAATCGGGATTACCCTCTCAATGCGGGTGGGCGCTCGCCAACACACATACCGGTAGTACAGCATCAGCTAGCTTCATAGCCGTCAGCTATGAAAAGTGTAGTGATACGAAGCAATGACAATATTGATAATAATTATGTCTTTGGTGATGCCCCCCGCGCCAGCTATCCCTTCTCCTTAAGTGAAGAAAATATAGAAGTACCAATAGTGCTGCTTCAGCGTTAGAAAATACAGTATCACACGGTAGGTTGTGTGCGGCGGCCTGATATCACACCCATTGATAATGTGCACGTTACTCTACCGGTAGGCCATCGCCGGGGCCTGGGTAGATAAGTCGCAGAGAAGAGAGATTTCTAGTTAGACTAGCGGCCCCCTCGGCATTTCAGCAATGTCACATTGGGCCTTACCAGTCGGGGAATGGTGTCTTCGGCAACTCTGGCCGTCCACACCCCCGAAAGTGCCGCTCACCCGACTCAGTCCGGGACATCCAACAGTGCTGTTATCCTATCAGAGAAATCGGCAAGCCTGAGGCTAGTGTCCTGCTTAATATACTGATTGAAAGGTTATACCGACTAGCAACTGCCGTAAATGAGACCACAAGTGTTCGTGGGGGGATCCGAACATTACAGTAAGCAGGAAAAGTTGCACATCTCATTCGCAGTTCATCCCCACCCATACCATTATAATCAACCCTTTAGTATTTGTGGAGAATTGTGGTAACCAGAACATCTCAGAGTAGAATGATTTTAGACTAAGACCCCTATAGAGATGAAGGGTCTCAGGTTCGCATCTATTCCTAGGGACAACTGACCTCGCTGAATAGTCAATCACCTAGCAATTTTTATTTATCGCCCTGATTCAACACCCACAAAAGGTGTGGGCATTCAATTACACCCCTTCAGAGGACTGGTACCTCCTCCAAAAAAGCAAGGTGCCGTACTGTACCCCCTCGAGTCCCTTAGAGTATGGTTCCAGAAGCCGCGGAGGGCAGGCAATTAACCCCCCAACTTCGATTTTTTTTCTTTTTTTCTAATTGGTAGGCAGTGAATAAGACTATTTTGAAGTTTACAACCACAACGGATTCAATATTTGCACCGAAGCCACTCCATAGCTAGGGGGTTACACACATCGTGCCTATCGGCACTGCCACCATGCTAGGCGTGGCTTGCTAGTCTAACTTACTCGAGTAGTTCAGGCTCCTTTGAGCCTTTGCGTTTCACAATGGTTGATTATGTAAGCATCGCCTCTACCACGTTTTGACCCTTTCTCCTCAACACAACGTGCTCTCCTCCTCTCCTGCACACTTCTTACCCTCTAACCTTCATCTACAACATCAAACCCCAACTTTAGTGCGTGATTTAACAGGCAGGCTTTTCATCATGTCTTATCGTGGGAGCGGTGGGGGAATTACTGGAACAAATAATGTTCCTCTTGGAAACCGCAGAAGATTTGGAGGCGAAGGAAGTACCGGAAGCAATGACTCACCATCACCAGCACCTGGAGGTCCATCCTCGCGGGATGAACAAGGGGGAAATGGCCTCACTGACCTCAAGCGTGGGCGATCACCTATTCGTTGTAAGTTTTTCTCCCTCTGTTCTCCGATTCTCGCGGGTTTCTTTGTGGGCACGATTCTAAACCCCGTGACCGTGTAGCCGATCCGGATGGACCAAAGAAGAGAAAGAAGAAGAATCGCTGGGGCGATCAGACAGACAATAAAGCAGCTGGCTTGATGGGTCTTCCGACCGCTATTTTTGCTACAATGACAAGTGAGCAGCTGGAAGCATACGCCCTTCATCTACGTATTGAGGAGATCTCCCAGAAGCTCAGGATTAACGATGTTGTCCCGGCCGACGGCGACCGGTAAGTGATCCCTATTGTCCTATCGCTCTTAGAAGGTTTTAACCGGGCATTAGTTCGCCATCTCCACCTCCACAATATGACAACTTTGGTCGCCGTGTCAATACCCGGGAATACCGTTATCGCAAGCGCCTTGAAGATGAGCGTCATAAACTAATCGATAAGGCAATGAAAGCCATTCCCAACTATCACCCCCCGAGTGATTATAGGAGACCCACAAAGACACAGGAGAAAATCTATGTACCAGTAAATGATTATCCAGAGATTAACTTTAGTATACTAACTCCCCTCCTAACATTTCTGCTATCCCATAACCATTCCTCAAATGAGCTTGGTGACCTTTTAACCACAAAGTCATCGCCAGCTTCATTGCCTACTCATATGAAAAACATACTTTGACAGTCCTCACGCACGCATAACTTGACAGGGAATTATCTCGCTAACCTCTAGGAATTTCTTCTGTTACTAATAGTTGGACTCTTGATTGGACCTCGTGGCAACACCCTCAAAAAAATGGAGACTGAATCTGGTGCCAAGATCGCCATTCGTGGGAAAGGATCTGTAAAGGAAGGGAAGGGTCGTTCCGATGCTGCCCACACCTCTAACCAAGAAGAAGATCTCCACTGCCTTATCATGGCAGACACTGAAGAGAAGGTGAACAAAGCCAAGAAGCTTATCAATACTATCATTGAAACTGTATGTTATCCCCTGGTTTTCTATTTGTTGTGTTTCTGCGTCATAAACCCCTAACATTCTTCGCTTCAGGCTGCGTCGATTCCCGAGGGCCAGAATGAGCTCAAGCGTAACCAGCTTCGTGAGCTCGCTGCTCTCAACGGGACTCTTCGTGATGATGAGAATCAAGCCTGTCAAAACTGTGAGTTAATACCTCTTCTAATATTCACAGCTTGGCGGTCTGAAACTTTTGATAGGCGGTCAAATTGGTCATCGCAAGTACGATTGCCCTGAGCAGCGTAACTTTACCGCCAATATTATCTGCAGGGTTTGCGGCAACGCAGGGCATATGGCTAGGGACTGTCCTGATCGCCAGAGAGGCCAGGACTGGCGCAACAACGACAGAGGCGGCCGTGGTGGTGCTGCTGGCGGCTTTGGTAGACCCGGCGCTGCTGGTCTAGGACAAGGAGATGCTGTGGACAGAGAATATGAGGTGAGTAGTTATTCACGAGACCTGTCGGGCTAATCGTACTAAAATTGTTTTTAGCAACTTATGCAAGAGCTTTCCGGTGGCGCTGCCCCTGCTATTGGCGGTGCTGCTCAGCAAGGCCGTATCGAAGCTGGTCCAGGTGGTCAGGACGGTGGCTATGGTGGCCGTGAAAGTTATGGAGGAGGGGCATATGGTCGTGACAACCAAAATGACCAGGAACTTGGTCCCGACGGTCGTGCCCTGAAGCCGTGGCAGCGCGGGCCTACTGGGGGACCTGCCCCATGGCAGATGAGTGGACGTGGACGCGGTGGAGCTCCAGGAGACAGCCATACCCCTCCCACAAATGCCCCAACAGGGCCAAGTGGTGCACCTTGGCAATCTCAATCCCATGGACCGCCCACTGGACCAGCATCCTCTGCCCCTCCTCCATGGGGTGGGACGCACGGTATCCCGCCACCTCCACCTCCCTCGAGCGCTGCCCCGCCTCCATGGGCTTCTGGCGCTCCTGGGGCTGCTCCGGGTATGAGTTATGGTTCTTCTCACTATGGCGCTCCTGTAAGTTATTCCCATCCTACGCAATAGACCCATGCAAACACTCACGTTTCATTAGCCCGGAGGCTATGGTGCCCCTCCACCACCCCCTGCTTCATTCGGCATTCCACCACCCCCACCACCTCCTGGAAACCCGCCTCCACCACCGCCATCTTCCTTAGCCCCGCCACCCCCACCGCCTCCACCCCCACCATCTTCCAACGAGCCTCCCCCTCCCCCTCCCCCTTCACACTATCGTTAAGACCATCCAACATGGCCGTTTTAGGACAGAATGAAGGTGTAGGATTAGGGGAAGTCTGTTGCTGCAGAAAAGATGCGATCAAACTTGTAATACCGCTGGGATTTTTCTCGATTTTTTTTTTGTAGCGCCTAGAGAAGGAAGAGGTTAGGGCGAAGGGGTTGCAGGTAATTTCAAACAAAAAAAAGGCTGGCTAACTTATTGACTGTTTTCCTATTATGTGTTTCTTACTAAAATTGGCAATTGAATCTCTGTGATTGTTTCCGCGTCTCTATTAAGCCTCGGGACTCCAAATTAGACGAATGAGGGGGGAATATAAGCCTGCGTCTGTAGCTACAGCATAACACCTCGCTGTATCCGTAGCGTCTTGTCGCAGCAACTTGGCACTCGGCCACGTCTCATTCGGTATTGTGATTGCATCCCCACTAAGGCACATTCAATGGCGAGGTTCAGTTCCAAGAGGAATGGATCTCACAACCTTATACATGAAAGTCTGGCAAACACGAGTATCAAGGACGGCCATCGTTTTTGTATAAAGATGCAAACCTGAGAGACAAATCCCGAGATGCTGCGCGGCTCCGTGCGTCGGTTCCAGTCACAGCTAGCTGCTAGCCTGCCTTCATTCCTTACTACGCTGCAAGGCTCACCCCGCGCGGCCGAGAGAGGGGAGTACTCCCTTCACTGCCGGTCACCCGCGTAAGACTAGTGTCCTTTCATGAGGCCCCCACTCGTAAAGATAGCTCATCCTGCGCCATGTACCCGTGGTGTAGTATTCAGAAAAAGTCTTCGTGAAGCGGAGTTTCTTTTTGACGGAAATTGCGGTGGGCTAGGGAGGGGGCGTACTGCGTTATCAGGGACCGCACCGGAGGGGGCAGCTCCATAGGCAGAGAAATCCCCTCTCTCAAAGGCTTTTCCTGAGCGGCTATGCGACAGCAATTGCTAGAAGACGGGGGTAACGTAGCGGGCGGGTTGTGCAGAGTGTCAAATTTCTCTTTCATGTGGTTAATGCAGAATAGGGAATGATAACTCGTTTGGAAAGCATCAGATTCCGGCCCTAGCGATCTAAGAGGTAGCTTACCGCACTGCTGAACAAACGACTTACCCGCAGTGAAAAGAGGACACTTCTCGGAAGGTCGCATCCTATCAAGGGAAATTAGTCCGTTTTATCTGTTGTGGCGAAGATGTCTCCAAAGTTAACGCTCTCTATGCACAATCTTCAAGTTATAGTGATTCGGAAGTTTCGAGTTTGTGGGGTTATGATCTAGTCACTGATCCGGATCGAGCTTTTTTTCTTTTTCTCTAATATCGGTTCTCCGGGGCATATAATCGCCTCGACCGAGCTGCAAAAACGTGTAAGCAGCTAGTAGGCATATGGCATGAAGACCTCAGGGAGAGGTGGTGTTTCGAATCAGCAACGAGACGAATCAAAAAAAAAAAATGGAAAAACATACTCTGAGTTATTCGAACACAGCTTGGGGTTTTCGGATGGCCGAAGCCGCCCTGAAACTAAGTCAAATAGGGTTTCTCCATGTTGCCAGAACACGGACTTCAACAAGGAAGTCTATGGGGGATAGCGTGCGCCGGTGCTCCGCCCTCCTGTCAAAATGATTGAATAATTCTTCGCAGATTCCGATGAACAAGCCCGGCTCAGATCTACTGCAGGCTACAGATCCGCCCACTGAACCTTTCACCTGTCATTCCACGTTCTTAGCCATTGCAGGCACGGGTGGGGAAGACATACCTTGGGTATGATAGCGTAACATGACCCCCCGGAATTTGCCACTACCCCACCCACCCCACACTATGATAAAAGGTCCTCCTGGCAACCTCAGCCCCTCTGACAATCAAAAATCTGGGGGGTGAGGTTACCGGAGAAAGTGAAATCGTGCTGTTTTTATGATACTGTGAATTTCTTGGGAAAGGTGAGCCATCTAATGCTGATTTTGTGGGTTGTACTATTGGAGGTGAAGGGGGGAGTTCCAAGAATTAAGTGTAAATTTCCAGTCGAGACGTCCTACCGACACTTTATTTCCCGGTGCTATAAGTATGCTATAGGGATGCTGAGGAGCTCCCCTCCGCTGTTCGAACAAGCATTATATTTATCGAAACGATAGATGAGTCCCTCCTAGCCATCAGCACACGCCACAGGTTAAGTGGTGATTGCGAAACTACAACTCAGAAGGAGATATGCACCTCCCGGTACTACAGGGAATGGTGTCACAGCGTTCTCGTGTGAGGCAGTGATGGGATGTGAAGGGGGCGCGAAGCCCTTCTTGAACATAAAAGCGTCAACTCCAACGCCTCACACTAGCGTGAAAGCATTCCCCTCTTGCTGACCCCCCCCGGCAATGGCCACGAGGAAGCTCCGATAACAGCTCCCATCACAACCGAGTGATTACCCATGAGCCAAAAAACCTATGTCCACGATAATCACCAGAAACTAAACCAAAACACACCTAATTTATCATGCAAAACTGCCACATAATTTGCCCATTGCCATGGAAATTGCCCTCATCCCTGGCTTGGGCTGTTACCTACTTAACTTGGCATCGTCAACGTGATCCTGTTTAGCCTCCCACCCCTGGTCCACCAACATCAGGTAAATGGTGCCTCAGCTCCCACCCACTGCTTCAGCGATTGACCTGAGAGAGCTCCATCCTTTCTGGGCTAAGTTTTTTTGCGCTTGTCTAGTATTTTAGGGTTCGGGAGTGCAGCGTAGGGCCAGCCGATTTCTACAAGATTATTAGTAATCACTATATATAGCCGTGCAAAGCTTGTAACAATAGTGGTACGATATCATAACCAAAAGACTTCTCACCAGCATGATAACCCTTATTGACTTATGACACCCCAGCACAGCGCCCACCTAAAACTTTCCCGCATCCCCCGTCAGTTGGTCCGGGTTGACATCCACCGCCATGTAATTACTCGCCTTGCAAAGCTCGGGATAATACTTAACCACCATTCAACCATCCGTGATGACGACAGGGATCTTCGAGCGCCTCATAGCTTGGATGTACTTTTGGATCTGCTGGAAGCGCGTGCCATAGGACCGCACCACGCTAAACCCTTCCACTCGTTTCATGTCATTCTTTAGCTCCGCTATGGTCTTGCACCCGTCGCCGTCGCCGTCAATCGCTTTGTCTCGGTATGGGGTTACCACTATTCCCAGGAATCTTTTTGCCCTTGTTCGGAAGTTCTAGGGCTTCGGCCCTGACCCGCCCTGGGGGGGAGTTTTTCTAGTAAGGGGTTTGGGTAAGCTCCCAGTGGGATACTAGGAGGACCATACCGAGTGGGCCGCTAGGCAGTTGTTTGAGGACCCCTGATCCTGTGGGTGCTGTTTGTGGTAGAGATTGCTGGTGGAGAGGTTGTTTGAGGGGTAGGCTAGTAGCTGGAGGAGGTGGAGGTGGGATCTATGGTTTCAAAGGTAAGGCACTAGTTGGGGGCAGTGGGAGAGACTGAGGAGTTGTTGGGGCTGGAGGTTGAGGAGGTCGTGTTGATTCTGTCAGCTTATCCTCCTGTGGGCCCCGCCAACCAGGCCTCCCTGCTGTTCCCGCGGAATTCAGCATAGCAAGGTTCCCAGGACCAATCGGGTTCCTATCCTACAACAGTACCAGCGGAAGTTTCCTCTCCCCCATTCCCACTGTCCTGCAACTCAGTGAAGGCGGAATCGGCGTTGGAGGGGAAGGGTTGCCACTCCCGCCGGAGTCTCGGGCTGCGGCGGTGGCCGATTTGCTGTTTCCTGCTTCCCGGATGACGCTGGTTGCTCTGCTACTGGAATAATTTGTAACCTGTCACCGGCGATCCCGGGTGTAGGCGTTGGAGATTGAGGTTCCGCAAGCGGAACACCCACTACCTCCTCCTCCCTTGGACTTCCTACCATCAAAAAACGACAAGATCACTAGGATCCTCATAATTAAACTCTCCTTTTCCCTCACCCCCCCCCCCCCCCCTTCCTTTCTCCCTTCCTTCGAGGGGACCTAGGGTGGTAAACTAAGAAGCAAGAAAATGTTGGTAAGATGGCTCGCTGCACCACAGCCAAAGCAAAAAGAACGAAAGAAAACAAAGCACGATAGGGAATTTTGCGAGGTGATAAGCAATTTCTTACACCGAATCGGCATGTCTGCGAGTTACCCCGTGGGTTGCATTATGCGGACCGGCGAGAGCTGGGACCAGCCACTCGACCGGTAGGGACGCGGGCTGAGAAGGAGGCTTCCCCTCCGCAGGGTTTAACTACCGATTGTGGGGCAGTGGGCAGAGAGAATCAAATCCCTATTTACTCGTAAGTTACTGCCTTTGAAGGCGCCATTGCCAGGCTCAGCGGCAATCCCGTGGCAGTACTGCACCGCAGCACCTGAACAACCTGCTCCAACTACCCACCGCACAAAACCTGGAAGATCTCGAGAACACACACCAAACTAACCTCGCTCCCAGTCGACAGCAGGCCCGTCAAAGTCCAACACTCTATCACAATGGTCAGCTCAATTCCGGGCATAGCGTGATGGTCTATGAGCAGCATATCCAGCTCCAATTAGTGTGTGGCTGCAGTGAGTAGGTAGCCTGCTTAGCCACGAGAAGAGTACAAGCACAAAGGCCAGGCATTTGGCCATGGCATGGTGACATGAATGCTAACTTAATTCCAATGCTGCGCTGGTACAAATATCACTGATAAAATCTTTCCTTTACAATTCGTCGGTGCTTGTACCCATCCGACGTATCCCGGCTTGTATCGGTGTACGATACGGGGACCAACATCCCGTGCAAGGAAGGGTCAACTATCCCTGTCACTGCGTCATGACTAAATGTCTGACCCTTGTACAAGTACCGGTACCCGAGTACTCGAGTAGGTAATACAACCGAAGCTGTGTAGGTCACGTCATACCAAGATAAAAGATAACAAAAAAACAACCGAGACCCAATCCTGCAACGGAGTTCTCCAGGTTTTCCCTGCATCGGCCACTATTATCAAATAGCGTCATTTCATCCGAGGGGTTTTGGTACAGTATCACGAGCGATAGAGGACAATGTTTTTGAAAATAGTAGTGAACCTTTTAATTATCACCAACAAAAAAAGCAATACATGATTTAAGTTACAAAATGTAAAGACTTTTTTTGTGACTTTATTCACATTTCCTAAGGAAAATCATAGGAAAGCATCTGAAAGCGACATAGCGAAGGGGCGGTAAAGACATAAGCATGTTGAAAAGGAGAAATAACGCAAGAACTCGCCATGAAAGAGATATAAAATCCGCAACGCTGCCCATGTAGCCGACATATCGAAACCGCTCTAGGTGAACACACGTAATTTCAAGAGCATGCAGAGTAACCACCAACTTCGGAAAATTTTCCAGCTAAAAAAAGGACTAGAACCCAAGAGTATGCAGAACTGAAAGAATAAGACGTAACTGAAATAAGAAAAAACATTATACCCATCGTAGATCCAATCTATGCCTTCGGCTCAACCTCAGAGCGAGTGTCGAAACTATCCCGAAGTTGCATGCCGACGTGATTCGAGAGTCCTGCCCCAGTATTTGGGTAGCAGCTTTTGAAGGTTCATCGAACGGCGCTTCTCCTTCTCCTAGTGTTAAGAAAATGATTGAGTCAGTACATGTCAGGTCCATCCACACCTCTTCAAGAGTGGTAAGGCTTACCTTTGACTCGGGAGACTTTGGAGGTGATTGGGACTCGATGGAACGCTTTCCGAGCGAAATGTCACTGTCAGTCTTTAGGCTAGCGCTGGATGAGCCAGCCAACGACTTCTTGTCCTCGACATCGGGAATGTCGTCGACCTGTATTGCTCTATCCTCAAGCTTCGGGCTCTCGGTTTGGGCCGAGCTATCGCTGTAGACTGGGGAAGGGGGGGAGGCGGGAACTTCCGCTTGTGCTTGAACCTTGGGAACAATGTCTTCCTTCTGAGCTTCGGACTGGGTAGAACCGTTGGCCGCATCAGCGTTGCTGAGGGTTGAGATGAAAGAGGGCGGGAGGCGTCTAAGCTCATCGAGCTTTGCATGAGGGTCCTGTTAAAGGAGTGTTAGTAGATTTGCCAAGTCTCAAGCTAAAAGCGAAGCATTCATACCCAGTCCTCCTGAGAGGGGATTCCACGAGCACTTGGGAATTGGGATTGCTCCTCAGCGGTCCATTGTGCGGCCCTTCTATTGATGGGATTCGGTGTCACAGGTAAAGATGGTCTCTCTTGGCTAACGAGGGGGACGAAGTATCCCGGGATGCGGGGACTGGCCTCGAGAGACTGGACTACGTGACTCCCACGACGCTTTAGATCCGAGACGTAGTCTTGGATCCCTGGAATCGCATCCCACTCATTTTCCTGAACAAATGTTCTCCATGCTGTAGCCTCCTCCTTGGTGATTGGGGGTTCCTGCTCCTCCTGTACTTTTTCTTCCTCCTCTTCCTCCTCTTCATCTTCCTCCTCCTCATCGTCTTCTAGCTCTTCAGTGTGTTCATCAACCGGTGGGTCATCGGCGAATACGCGAGTAGTGGTCCTTGGTTTATTCTCCCATGGGAAAATCTGCCTTAGCGGGGGCTCCTGTGGAGGCTCCGGGGTCTTCTCGCGGTTCTCAAACCATCTCTTCTGTCCCTGCGGGAGAGCAGGCGCTGGAGTCTTGAATGCCGGTGCAGGGTTATCCCATTCATTGGGGTAGAATTGGCGGGGGAAGCGGTTGGCTTCTGGAGCACTATCGGCCGGAGGAGCCGAGCTAAAGGAACAGTTAGAACACCATCCAAATCAAATCAAAAGCAGAAAACTTACCGAGAAGGATCCCAGTTGTAATACGGTGTAGAGAACGGCATCGCTGGGGGTGCTTGCTGCTCCTGTTGGCGCGGGGGAGAGGACGATCGGGGAACAGAGGTCCCAGTCTGAACATCAGAAACCTGATAAGTGGCTGGACCAGTTTGAAAGAATTGGGCTTGGTCAACAGGTCCTTGGGGAGTATCAACGACATCGGGGAATACCCCGTGGAATGGCAGCGTTTGGGGCTGTGGGGCGAGCTTCTCAGTGTTTTCACGCTCAGGGGCCTTCCCAGATGCTCGCGATTGGTGTTGAGTACCAGATGATCCGGTTCCGTGCTGCTGAGATCCCGATTGACTAGCCTGGTTTCCAACGGGACCCGAATAGGCTTGCTTAAAACCAGATCCAGACCCACCGACAGACCCCTGATAGGTAGAGCCACCAGTGGTGGAGTCATTCGAGCCTCTGAAATGCTTATCCCAAGTCGCCCACCAATAGCCCAAAAGCTGGTGATACGGCGTACCGTTTGAATTGGTCGAACCGGATTCTTTGATAGAGGATCTCCCGATATTCCATGGCTTCTCGGCCCCGATGAAATGTGCCAAAGAGATATTCGCTCCGTAGTGAGTGAAAGCGGGGGTGTATCTAGAAACAAGAATTAGAAAAAAAATTCATCCACCCAAGTATATTGTGACCCACTGGTAATGGCCGGAAGGTGTGCAGTTGTATGTGAAAGAGATGCGATGCCAGTTCTTGAAATAGGAGTTCAAGAGACCCTGATCGGCACCTGTTGATTTCATTAGCGTTAGCAACAAATGAGGGGCTGCGCCGTAATGACGTACCATCAAAAGAAACACCACGTCCAGCAAGCTGAAGGAGAGAATAGTAAGTTCCCATATGAGGACGAAGCAACATCACTCCCTAAAGGAACATTAGCCACCCCACCACTCAACATCAACCTGACAGATATAAGCCTACCGAGTTGAAGCAATCGGGCCAACCAATATCAGGCGCAGCCTAGAGAAAGAAAAAGTATAATTAGCACCTTGCATGGGAGCCCCTACGGGAAACTGAGACATACAGCGAAGTCGGTCTCAAGCTCGAACAGTTCATCCGGAGGACGGATTGAGACAACATCAGCATCGATAAAGACAATCTTTCGGAATTGAGTTTGTTTCCACAAATTGATCTTAGTGAAGGTAGCATTGAGGTCCAAACGGTTCATCAACGCCAAATTAGTAGTAGCCTCGTTACAGATACGCTCCACTGGGATAACAAAGTCATAAAGACGCTAGAATTTAAAAAAAGAGTGAGCTCTCAGACAAACACTAACCGCTTTTTACTATATAGGAAGACATTCAGCAAACCTTCAGCTCCTCGATTGTTTCCTCCGAACAGGTCTCTAAGGTCACCATAACCGCGAGCTTCATCCGTGTGCCCCCATCGCGGAGAGAGTAGGCCAGTACTTGGGCGCCTGAGACATCCGTGAGTAAAAAGAACAAAAAATTATCTATTTCAAGGTGGAAGGAAAAAGGACTAACCTGGGAGGTAACTGTCACTCAACAGCAGCTATAATGAAACAAAGTCCGGTTAGCCACATGTAACGGAACACAGGGAAAAACTTGGTGGCTCAATGAGCTGATATCGAGAGAAAAAAATTGGGTATGACGGCAGCCAGCCGTCAAGGGAATGGGGAGTGAATAGTAGTAAAACTCACAGTGCAATAGACGTCCGTCATCTTGAAAGCGCGTCCTGATTGTTGGAGAGAATAATTCCTCTCAACGGCGGATGGGGGACTTTAAAGGGGGTTGAGAGGAAGAGAGAGGAATGGGGAGAGGGGAGGGGAGGAGAGAGGAGAGGAGGAGAGGAGGAGGTGAGAGCCTCACCGCAGTTGGCACACAAGAGACAAAAGCGAAGGTGGGAGGGAAACACGGGACAGACAGGGAAACGAGTGGGACCAATATTGGTAACAGTGCAGAGCAGCCTCTCCCAACTTCTTGCACCTTGTTCGCTGGTCTTTTTTTTTTTTTTCCTCTTACACCTCACACTTGATCCGGATAGTTTCTATCTGTTACTGCTGCTCCCAGTTGTCACTCAATTACCCATCTGATCTACATGTCTCTTTTTTTCACGCTTCTTTTCCCCTAACCTACCTTTCGCAAGCAAATCAAAGTTGCGCGAAATGGAATTCCTCTCTTCCTTGATGCAGATCTGGTGGCGGGGGTTGCTTCTCGGTAGCTAACGCGGACCTTTCTTCAAAAAAAAAAAACCTGCTCTCACTCTGCCTGCCTGCTGCTGCTATTGCATATGCATATGCAAGCCGTGCTCGAGCATACATACCACCGGTATTGTATGGTACTATCGAGGAACCACAGAATTTAGAGTACCCAGACCAATCCACAACCCAATACTTTCTGCTGACTTGCTGGCCGTGCTTAATCCCCCCTCCCGTACTTCCTCCCTTCTCTTGCGGGGGGAACAAACGGATCCATAGAATACCATTAGGAGCGATATCAAACACAACCGGAGCCGCAATTGCAACCTTCTTCCCTTTTCTTTTGTCTTGCCCTTGACACCCTTCAGAGGCAGATCACTTCCCTCTTAAGTAGTTTGATTTCTATTCGACGTTACGCACGTTGCGCGCCGCTGGTGCTACCGGCAAGTTACCAGTGCCAACCCCTCAACACCACCTTCACCCTATGATAGTTTCTTCTCCCCCCCCCGAAGGAAACAAAGGGACCCACTGAAGAGAAAAAGGGTTCATAGGGGTAGAATTGGGCAGTTGTTCCCCCCTTATCCAGCCACACTCCCCCCAAACTATCATAATCCATCAAATTTCTCTTCCTCTGCCCCGACATCTTGTCTAATTCCGTGCCAGCAAATCAGCTTCACCGACAGCAAACAAATGAAAGGCCCCTATCTCTTCGGGTTCATCGGCCGTTTGCCCGGATAATTTTCTTTAGGGTTGTAGAGAGCAAAAGAAACATTGGCTCCCCGGCTGTTCAATGATAGGTAAAGCTATGTTTCAATTCATCCGGAAGCGTGGGATCGGAACAGCCGCCTTCAAGCTAAGCCAGTAAAATAAGGTTGAATCGAAACATCCCCCCCTCCTTCTCAACCATTTTGACAATACCTCTAAATTTGCGAGGCATTAAGGCCGTTTCTGCTGGCGATACAACAGATCAAAATAAAAAAGGAGAAAAAGGAAAGAAGGACACACACTCTAGTACGGTACATTAACTTATCAATCTGTTACTATACTAACACCGGTATCGCTCTAGTACGATACTGTAGCTGTCCGCTTTCCTTCTCGGCTACAGGCAGTGTGCGATAAGCCGTTACTACTGCGCTACGATTCTTACCAAGTATTTGATCTCCCCAGCCAGAGTTGAAACCATATAGCTAAATGCCGCCACCCCCTACGGTCTTTAATGTATTATGTTGGTACTGCTGACCTCGTATAATGGCTAGATGAACCTGAGCGCAAGGAAAAGGCTACTGGGGAAAGTGGTGGTGGCTTGCCACCTTCATGGTTGAAACCCGGGTGTCCATTGCGTGCTCACACAAATACCCTTTGAGCTTCAATCCACTTCGTAATGCATACGAACCCCCCCCCCCCCCCCAACCAACCAAGAGGCTTGGTAGGGTTGAACCCAAGAGAGAGCATTGGACAGACGGCGTTGGGCGCCCGGGTCAATTTACTCTAGTTGCAGAATGAGCTACTTCGTCCTGCATATTTGCTACTGCGAAGGTTAGACAGCACAATATGCAATGCATCCAAGATATTTTTCTTGAAAAAACAATTCTGAATGGACTGGAAGATATCCTATCCGGCGCAAGGTGAGTTTACAAAAATACCTACTTTATCCATGACAACATGAATAGTGCAAGGCAGAACCACTTTCCAGTCAATCAGAACAGAAGTTCATGCGCTTAATGAACTACTCGAGATATACGTACGAAACACAGACCCCCGCGCTATCACTAGGCAAAAGGATACTTCTACTAAGATATAATAGATACATTGGCTCTGATACAAGTATCTCAAGATGACTTTGTAGTGTTTTCATAGACTACCGGTAAACCTAAACTACAGTACGTATAATTTCAATAAAATAACCACCCGCCAAGGCCGAGTAACACTGCTCGAGTACTATACCGTTATTGACAATCAAAGCGCAGATATTCCGGCAGTCGGCAATAAGCCACAAAAAGCTTCTGTGAGGGGAAGACGGACGGGCAATTGCCAAAAGCCATTGGATATGCATGCCAGGAAATCGCCATGCAGCCAATAGTTCCAGCGCTGACCCAACGCAACTACCACAAAGAGCACCAAAAGAAAAGGAAAACTTTTCCCCACCACCAATTTCCGCAACCAGCCAGCACGGGTATCAGCATCAAAGCAGGATAATCAGGGTGCGAGCGCGGTACTCTACAGAAGAAAAGCCCAGTCAACAAATCGGCAGACTAGGGGGAAAAAAAACCCTCTCTTCCAATAAACGTTGAACTTTTCCGTTTCGAATACCCGAATGCAGATTTTCCCACTCGGCATCGCATACAGGTCATCTGAAACTACTGGTCCACGAAATCTGATAAAGCGCCCCATCTAAACCCTCAGGCCACAACCTAGGTAGGTCTCATCCTCAGAAGTGGGAAGCGGGAGAGAGGGGTGAAGAGGGATGAAAGAGAAGGGAGGTTGAGGAAAAAAAAAAAACACCTTGCAGGTATGGCACTGTACTGGTACGAATAAAATCCCTGAATACAGTACGCCGATAGCAGCGATAATCTACTTGGACTGTTCTCCAATCTCATTCGCTTAATTAAGGGCTAGGGGGAGGGTGGACAACGCACTTCGCATCTATCAGGTGACAATTTCTCTCTTCTCTCATACTCGTTCTCGCCGTACAGTACCTTACCGTGCGGTGATCTTTGGTGAGTGCTTTGGGGATTGGTATTTGGGCTGGACACGTTCGGGTGATGATTTACCGTACCGCACAGATGAGTAAAAGAAGAAAAGAAGGTATCTATGAAGCATGCCTTCCAAGTAAGTATTTGATAGAAAGAGGGGGAAATAGAGAAGCTTGCACGTTGGCAGATCCGAAGGTTCTAGTTTTTTGAGGACGTAATTAAGCTATATGCAGTGCTAGGCCGAACCCCATAGCACAGCACCTACCCACTTACTCGAGTACAGCGTACGGGGCACGGATAAACCAAACCATGGTACAGCCCGGCACAACTCAAGCAGCCAGAATCGGAATCACGAAAAACGCGGAAGGAAAGGCAGTAGTATTAGAAAACAAACTCTTTCCACCCAATATCAAAAAAATAACGACAACATCAGCCAGCAGGTCCCACCGTCATCGTTATCGTCGTCACCATCACCACCACCTCCATCGCTAGTATTGTTCTGAGCAAAAAAGGGGAGGGGAACACTCATGAGGCGATGAGATACCCCATCCATCCACCTACCCATCCCCTCGATGTTGCTAGCTAGCTAGCTATCCATCTAGGTACCTGCTATATCCCCAAAATTAGCTTATCTATTCACGATATCGATTCCTCAGAATCATCGCATGAGACGCACTCTATTTCTTTCAATTCTCTTACTGCAGAACCTCACTTCCGAAACGCATACGCACAACATATCACTCGTATTTATTTACCCCCACTCACCCAGCAGTATATAATTATCGGCGCGATGTATCAAAAACCCAACTGGTTAATCAACTATCCATCCTCCCAGCACGACCAATTGATCCCCCGAATAAAGCCACTTATCCAATCAACCAGCGGCCAAACTGCCGGACGTATGGGGGGCATGTATGTGACGGTCGGCAGGCATAGGGAAGGAGGTAGCTCATAGACATATGGGATTGTTTACTGTATGAGCTCTTTTTTATTTATCTTCTTGACTGATTTCATACATTGATTAATTTTGGATTAGGTATAGCACACGACGTTACCGCCAGAAGCGAACTGATTTCACGATTTATTACGGGTTGTGAGCGAGGGACAGAGAACAGGTCATCAGACCATTCTCGGATGATGGCTGGATGGATAGGAAGGGGTAAGGGGGATGTGAAGAGAAGTGAAACAGTAAAAGAAGGAAGAGGGAAGAGGGCAGAGGGAAAAAGGAAATACACCACTTCGCACAGGAATCGGTGTAAGGGTGAGTCTTTCTGCTTCCTTAGCTCTGACTGACTAATCGACCTACGACAAGGCAGACAAATCCGATACCCACCCAGCAAATAGCAATCACAATACTCGTACGGTACTCTCCAGCTCAACTTGAAGCTGCGCGCACATACACTCATACAACAACGTAGAATGAATCATCATCGCCACTCCTAGGGCAACTCAACCTTCACTGACAACCACTATCAACCACTCGCCAATTTTCCGCCACGACAATCCTCCGCCCACCCACGCATACCCGCATACACACGCGCACGCACACACACATACATGCATACATACACACATGGACATTTCCTGCAGATCCAATACCTCAAGCCAATCCAACCCTTCCCCAACTCCGCCCCACAGTATTTCGCGAGTGATTGATCATGACTACGAATCCAACCGCGCGAGCGGTGAAAGTTTAAGTACGGGAGAATTCTTCTTTTTCTAGTTCTTCCCTATCGAAGGCAGACGGATCGAGGGGGTAGGTATCCCCAGTACAGCTCAGGGGAGGAGATCGACTGAGCCTGCTCTGCCGGTCCCTGATGGTGATACCGATATCATACTAACGAGTACTGTACACATGTCTGATACATATTACAGGGGAGTAGGAGCGAGCGAGTACGGGTAGATTGGCGAGAGGAAAGTATGAGGGCAGGATAAGCACAGGTATGTACCACTGTCACCCTTAATCCCCCCCCCTCACTCACTCACTCTTTCCCTATCTTTCCCCCCCACCTCCCTTATCCCACCGCGATTCCCGGAAGTTTTAACATCTATCCGGGCCCTGTACAATACGTATCGCAAGTACAGACAAGGTACCTCACCCCTCTCGCACGACAGGAATCACCAGATCCAGATTAGCGAGGGAAGACAGAGGTGAGTTTTGTTCCCTTAGTCCTCTTCAAACCTCACATACACCTACACGATACCACCAATCCTGTGATACCCAGCGGCACATGGGAAAGAATATATATATATCTAAAGAAAAATAATACTGCGATCACGGCCAAGACAATGCACTGCACTCACATGCCACCGCCGCCGCTGTCAGAACAGGATGGTATCGTACGTGTTAGCCTATCCCGCCATCATCGACGGAATCCATGGAAAAGAGGTCAAAATTCTCAAGACCAGGAAGGAATAGATAAAGACGCTATCATCATGTTGAGGTAACGAGCTACCACCGTCAGCGGTGGACCACGAGAGCCATTATACCAAGATCGGGATTAACCACCAACACCAAGCCGCGAAAAGTACCGTGATCAAAATCAAGATAACCCACCAAGCGCGTATATGAAAATTTAATAAATAAATAAATAAAAAAAAAATACCCCTACCTTGCTTTACCCGTACCCATAGGGTACCCTCGATACAATGGATTGACACCCATCGTCCACAACGCCCACTCTATCCATCCCCTCTGGTCGCTCTCCTCCCATCCCCACACACCCTAAACCCTAATACGAACCCACGCACCCCCAAACCCAAAATCAAGACGAAGCCGAACCTTCCCAATGTAGCAATCCCCTCCCCCCCTCCCCCTCCCCTTCCCAAACGAATGATAATAAACCATCATGACCATCTCACCACTTACCCAATCGGGCTATGCGTCCCGCCCCACCCACCAGGGGCGAAAACGACTCTCACCATTCAATACGGGCTCGTAGATCACAGCGGAACCCCTCTTCATACCGACCCCGCACCGAAGGCGCAAGTGTGCAATTTTCGGGATTTTTCTCGACCGCCTGTATATGCTGTTTTTAGCTATGATGAGTAGTTCGCGGTCAGATTTGGATGCTGGACGTTGCGCGTCTGTATGGGCCCCTCTTTTTCTCCCTTTTTTCGGCAGGGGTGTGAGAGGTTGGGTATCTGTGATGGCGTGTTCGCTCTGTTCGCGTAAGTGAGGGTTTGTTATTCATATTCGAGGTTCTGGTTATTAGGGGTGGGGAGGAGGAACAAGTCGTCATAGATTGTCACCCGGAGTTTAGGTTGCTAGTTAATTGGTGGCTTGGTGGCTGTTCACAGAGGGTGTCGGGAGCGGTCCGGAGGTCGGGGGTATAGTAGGGTACGTAGGATACCAAAAGGGTTCGGTACATCAGCACTGGTAGTAGCTGGGCGGGACCCGGGTGATTGGAGGAAACTTCATGATGTTATGGCTAGCCGATATCCGTAACAGATATGTACCAATCTCCATGCAGCTTACCCCCCCCGCCCATCTGTAAAGAGCAAATTCCGTAACCCTTCATCACTCGCCTTCGGGGTCCGGTTGAGCCAAAAGCGATTATCGTGGGCAAACAGCCTCCGCTCCCCACCCGACAGCCACCTTCACAGATCCCCACTCCCATTTCCAAACCTTCCACCCGCTACCCCTGCACCCTCCAAACACCTACACTCCCTCTCTCACGGATCAGACCCCCCAATACCTCCGCCATATGGGGGAGGTCGGGCTGCACACCCTGAACTATGATAGGACCTCCCACCAGCATACTTCCTCCTATGAGAGATGCAATCCCTCACAGCGGAGGAAGGGATGCTCCTTCACGGGGTTCTTTGTCGCATCGGGAGGGGGCGATGAAAATTCCCGGGCATGGCACAGCGATATCAGAGACACAAGGGCAACGGAGAAAGTCTGGGGTAAACTCGAAGGCGAAGGGGGGCAAGGCATGGATGTGCAGGGGCCAAGGGCGGGTATGAAAGGGTGGAGTTTTAGGAAGCAAGTGAGAGGTTAGAAGGAGAGAGAGAGAGTCGGAGGAGATTGGGGAGATTGTAGACCGGTGTCCTAGGTGGAAGGTTCAGCACGGACGCGTGGAACACCTGGTCATGTTGAGAGTAATGAGGTGTAGAAGACTTGGCAGGGGCAGTATGTGGTGGTAGGGCGATTGTATGATATGTAACTTATTCGCTTATGATACCCCTCAACCACACCCGCTTAACTCAACACCCCAACCTCCATCTCCCATTCGCACTCTCAAAAGAGCCTCACAGGCCCCCGCCGTTTCGTGATCCCACCACATGCCTTCCTCTGAAACCAACCATGCAAGCCTTCCCTTTCCCGCAAGGCGAACCAAACCACCCACCCAGCCACGGCAGTCTACGGTACTCGAGTACCGGTATGGCGCAAGTATCGCACCGGCAGAACTGACTAACCACAAGAAACACAACAACAGCAACCCCCAATTCCAGATTGAAGCTCACTCACTCACTCACTCACTCTCCTTCCCGCTGATACCCACCAGTTCAATTCATAACATCTCAACGGTTTTTTTTTTCCTTTCCCTCTTTTTCAATTCTCAATCTTTTTTACTTTTCCCCATCCCCCCCCCCCCCCCCACCATCGTATCCTTCACTCCAATCAGTCACAAAGAGGTGAGGTGAGATTGGTCGAACATGGGATTATGAGATATTAGATGGACCACAACGACCACGACACTTCACTAGAAAGTGAAATGCCACCTTCTCTTCCTCTTTTCCATTCCATCGCTCTGGATGGTTGCGATATCGGTACTGGATCGTTTAAAAAACGGACAAAGTTAACGCCCTGCGGGTGCATCTGGCACGCTCCTGTCGAGTACCGTACTGTACTATGGCAATCGTCTGCGGCATTTCGCTCGAGCGAAAAAAATTCACTTTTTTTTTTGTTGTTGCTGTTGTGCGTTTTGCATGTTGTCCTCTGACATATCTACCACTGGGGGATTGGTTATGATGTTCTTGGTTCGCTTTACTCGCCCCCCGATAAGTAAGCTAGACCAACCCCATCACGAATAGATAGATGGATAGATAGATAGTCGTCATTTCCACCCTCGGATACGGTATGATATGTAAATTAGGTTCCTTCGTTATCATATCACAACCGGGATGTGAAAGGGGAGGGAAAGCGTGAGTGCCGATAGGTTGTGGGTGAGCCACTTGGCGGGTAACTTACTGCCGTTATACGAGTACCGTACTGTGCTGTGCCGGGATGGGTGGTGGTGGGGGTGGAGGGGGGGGGAGGGTAAACTCGGGTTTGTTGATTTATATCATTGAATGGTCCGTGCTTTACTTCCTCCTTTATGATATCGTATCCGTATACCGTACCGGTGGAAATTTTGGTGGCATTATATATATATAATATATAATACCTCAGCAGACTGATAGTCCATTCCGGGGCATAACATCTACGCGGATGCTATTAGACTATCCCAGCCGGTAGAATCACCAAACTGGAACTCGCAATGATGGATGGAATGGAATGGAGGGACGATTTCTGCCCTTTTCGTAAGCGTGATTAGGATATGAATCAAGCTATGATACACACGCACCTCCTTACGCTGAAGCTATCTTGGGGAGGTGGAGGGGGGAGGATGAGGTGGCGGTGGTGGTGGTGGTGGTGGTGGTGATGGAGTGTTATTGTCCAATGGGTACCGTCTCGAATGATAATATGAGCGCGGGTGCAAAGGCTGGTATGATATGTGCTATCATTTCAAGATTACCGTGAGAACAATTATCAATATCATACCAAGTTACCACCACCACCAACTAGACTACCCTCTACTCTCAAAGCCTTTCTTCCCCCCCCCCCCCAACCACACGAGTATGATATTATGATATCTCCTCTGGAATAATGCCACACGAGAATCTCTCTCTCTCTCTCTCCCCAAACCTGGTATGAGAATCTAGTATGATACGCAATCCTAACAACTGGCCAGCCGATACTCAAGACCGCTCCCAGGGTCCCCTCGCCCCTTCCACCACTTTCCCCCTCTGCTCACCTACACTATTGACAACCCACCTTCAACATGGAGCACCATTACTTTTCTGCAAAAAAAAAAAAAGGAAAATAGCTTCAATGGATGGTAATCCCCCGGAAGGAGCCCCATATTACCATAATCACAGCATCCAATGATCAACAGTACAGGTATCCAGGTTAGCCACGAGTATAAAGCTATTCGTTAGGAGTTATTGATGCTCGGTGGGTACTATACCGGTACGAGTAATTTACTACGTATCAACCCTACCACCAAATATCTCAGCACAAGCACGGACGGAACAGAAACAGCACGGTCCAGCGCCCCAGTATGCGGTAAATGAAAAGAAGAAAAGATTGGGCACCGGCGAGCGTGAGCGTGATCCTAAACCGTATAGCAGGGTACAGTAAGTAGTATCAAACTGCTGTGTTGATGTCAGCCACACTCTTCGCTATACACCATTCAGTATAATATCATACCACCGCGCATACAAACCCACACGGAACTATTGAAAGGAAGCCAGTGTGTTGGTGGAACAGCCCTTGAAGGTTGGGGTTGGTTTCAGAAGGACTCGGATATCACGATCCACAATCACCGCGCCTAACGGCCCCTCCACAACGGCAACCAGAAGCAAAGCATAACGAGAGTAGGATGTAATAGAGTAGAGATGATTGCAATATTATTCCACGCTGACATCTGATCTTTGCCCCCGATCCATCCCTCCAAACTGAACCTTCCAAACACAAGCGAGACAAACAGTAAAAATCCCAACGCAAACTCCGCGATATTTTGTGTTAGCCGGGAAGCCCGGGCCCATGTATCAACCTGAAATGAAATGGCAGGGCAGAAAAGAAAGCAGGTGTGTAAATAACGAAAACAAACAGTGGAAAAAAATACAGATCCTCCCTTTTTCCCATAGCCATGCCCTTGTCATGCAAACTGCTAACGGTCCTCGCCAGAAGAAAGGGAAGAGACACAAGGAGAGAGATGTAAAAGTTAGCTAGCTGGTTTGTTGGATATACATACAGCCGCGTTCGTAGAGTTCCCATGCCCCATGAGTAATACCGATCGGCTACGGAACGGCCGGAGTCTTTCAGACAAGTGTTTTCGGACATGGTTTAAGGGCACCATAAACCTCTATCATAATCCGTTTCCTACCGAATAATAGAAAGAGAGAGGACTAGGAAAGCATTTCCTAAAGCTTGCAGCACCCAGAAGGATATGAGAACTCTGCGGATGCGGCTGTGTTCCAATAGCATCACTTCCTCCTCCACTCGCCTATATCCCTTCCTCATCAATGATAGTGGAGGCGAAACACAAAAGAAAAGTAAAAAAGCGGTGCCCTATCCCAACCAGACTCCAGATCAAATAAAAAACCCCTGTGCAAACCCCAACTAAGCCCCGGAAGGGTCTTGCCCAGTCCATGCCATGTTCGTACTGACGTCTGCCCAATCCCACTCGAAGGTCATCGGCATCTGCCAGAGGTCTTGTGGTACAAAGGGTTGCTGAAAGGAGGAAGAGGATATCAACGGTGGCAAGGGGTTATGTGAGGGCGACGGCGATACTGGGAAGTTCTGGGCTGGATTGGGGTTTGGGATCTCGCCCAGCCAAGACATAGAGCCGGTAGGTGAGAACGTTGTTCCAAATTCGCCATACATCTGAAAAACCTAAGGTCAGTATACGCAGTTTCATCGAAGAGAAGGGGTAGGGAGAGCGAGGGAGCAAACCTGTGAGGTCACATCCTGGTTCAAAATGCTGGTCGGTGGCGACGCAGCGTTCGCAGGAGGAGTGCTTGGTGTTGTCGCATACAAACTAGCAGATTTAGTCGAGTTCGCAGAGTGCTGGGCACCGGAACTCTGCGGCTTCGGCTCATCGTTCTTTCGTTTCCGCCGAGTCATGGATTCCTTCTCCGCTTTATCCAAGACGAGCTGTGATATGCGATGGAACTCCCCGCAGACAGTCAACATCCGCTGTATCGGAGAAACGTTATGCTCCCCGGTCTCGCTTTCATCCTCGTTCTGCACAGTTTGTAGAAACTCCACCACTACATTCATAAGCCTAAGGTCAGAGCGCGCACGTGGGTCTTGAGGATTCTGCAAGACATTTGCAAATAGCGTCACCAGTGCGGATACTGGATAGTACATGATCAACCTAACCGCGAAGCTGTTAAATAGCTGTGAACACAAGCACGGTGGGAGGAAGGCAAGTTTGGGGCAAGGGGATGCCTTACCATATGCACGGGTAATCATGTCTATTGATGAACTTGATCAGGTGAATTGATGCCCTAGCTGCCGACACGCAGAGCGCCGCGCTCGAGAACACCCTAGGGTTCAGCGGCCTGGCGCTCAGTCCTGCAATAGCATAATTTGACAGTCTGCTGGTCCAGTATCCGTGATGTATTGACATACGGTGAATGGTTGTTAAACAGTTGTAGTAAGCAAAGTGCAACATCACGAGATGCAGAACCAAAGGTCCGTCATCCATAGAAATCTCATTCTCTGGCCGATAATCCGCTGGCACTGTTTCCTTCCATTCTTCAAGTTCCTTATCAAGGTCTCCAATCGTATTCAGTAACTCCCCGTCTGACTGCTTGGAGGCTTTGGCAGAGTATAATTGCATGTAAACCTTGCTCTGAATCACAGCGAAAGTAGACATAAGCCGGAATAGGTTGGTCTTTCCCTTTCCGTCCCTCAGTAGGACATTCCCAATGCCGTCCGCGGGATCTTCATCGGGAAGCTCAACACTAATGTCGTCATCATTGATGCACGGTGGACGTCCGGACCGGAGAGCCATATCCTTGTCCAAAAGATACATTATCCAGAACACCCTTCGCCTCTGCTCGACCTCAACCCGATTCAGACCGAAGGAATTGCCACGCCTATGCATACCAATGCTATTCGATATCCTGACCGCAGCGGCAATAAGAAAATATGATGGTTGAGGGTTTGCTGTTCCTTGCAAGTACAAAGCCTAAAAACAGCGCTTCATCAGTATGTTGTGCATTCGGAACCAATTTGCCGGTGCATTGGACAATACCATTCCCAGGATCGCTTGAATGCTTAACAAATCGGTATTTTTTAGCAATAACTCAGTGAGAACAGTTGCGGCATTCTGGAAGTAAAGCCAGGATTTCTGCACGTGAGACACGGAGTGCTCATCATCGGGCGCTACCGTATGTGTGATCCGCAATCGGAATGAGATCGCGAGAAGCATGTTGAATGCACCATACCAACCCGAGTGGTTCGGGGGATCATCCGAGTACTGCTTCTCAAAAAGGTGTTCAAATGTCGGCCTGTGGAAGAGCGGGAACATTGTATTAAAGTTTTGAAAGAAATCTGTTGCGGACAAAAGGGTTACGAGGATCACAAGCATAAACCAAGACGTAGACCCTTACCTTGTACAAGGATAGCAGCCAGTTCTCGTGGTGGAAGTGGGTTCTTTCCACGTTGGTCAAACAGGGGACCGAAGACGTCTGGTTTCCACACCCCAAATCTTGATTCCGAGGATGTCGCTTCCATGATCATCTGTTGAAAGCTCTTGTCACCTGTTTTCTCATTGACCCATTGGATTCCTTTGGGCGAAAATATTGAGAATCCAGACGACGAACCTGTAGCAATAAGGCCAAGAATTAGAGTGCAATTCTGCCAAGCAGTAATGCTTCAGCAAGAGCCTACCAATAAACCTTGTTTCGCCACAGTTGCTTGTAACAAGAGAACACATTTGATCGGACAACGCTTCAACCTCATCTTCCTCTTTATGGAGAGCCGGTGAATTCACAGCAGACTGTAAAGCTGACGAGCTCGGAGTTTCCCGCATCGACTCTGACGACGATCTGCCAACATTAGATGGCGTCTTTACCGACCCAGCACTACCCGACTGTTGCACTTGATCCTGTAAACGACGTTCCAAATCCCCCAAATCCGTCTTGCCATCCCCCTCAGGCAACAAACCGGAGAGCTTAAGGAGGGACTCCATTCTACCGAGTCGGTTTTCCAAACCCTCGATGTATTTTGCGCTGTTTCGTGGGGGTCAGCTTAAGATTTTGGCACTGTCAAAAATACTCGGGCATGACGCAAGGCTCGACAAACCCTTTCGGGGGATTCCTTTTCTTCTCCACAAGCGTAAAGACACATTCCGTCTTGTAATTCGTGCAATGGGTGCATGCCGGGAGCTTTCCGTCGCATTTAATCTATAGATCGCTCAGCCTTCCAATTTCCAGAAGAGCTCCGTACCAAAACAAATGCTCGAGTTCAAGACAAACCTTCTTCTTACGGCACATATCACAAGCCCTAGCTATTCTCCTGCGTTTCGGATCACTACCCCCATCATCGGGTGATGGTTGTCCCGGATTAAACATGGTAGCCGGTATGGTCGTTCCTCCATTGGCATTACCGAAAAAATTCGGCGGCCCCGGGTTCGAATGCGTGGATGACGGAGACGTCATATCGTTAGGGTCCATATCCCTAACCTCCTTTTCTCCGTCCCTGCCGAAGCCTGAGCGGGCACCGGTCGAGGGCGTTTGTGTGAAAGTTTGGGTGGTTTGGCGGATCCGTTTCCCCCCGGATCCGATAGTGATAAAAGATGCTTGGTTTTGATTACTGTAGAACAGGTATGCTAGTGTACATATATCGGCGAAGAAAGGAGTTTGCGCGAGATTTGACGAGACGGAGATAAGTCAAAAGATGCAGTCAAGGGATAAGGAATAAGAAGAAAAGATTAGAGCAGAGCAGAGCAGAGGCGGCGTGCGTGAGGGCGGGCACCGTAGTCTGATAAACGCAATGATGAAAGGTCGCCAAGTTTGCTGCGAGTTTGCTCTTCCCTCTTTTCTTCCTTTTTTCAGTCTCGGTTTGCCTCCTTTCTATCCTCTCGATGGGGGGGCTGTGCGTGTTTGGGACTCTGTGTTTTCTTCCTGGCTCGATTTTTTCCTCCCTTCTCCCCGGACCGTCTCTCCCTGGCCTCTCACTTTAGTATCCTTCTCGCTTGCTATCCCCTGCCAGGTCTAATGATTAAAGTTAAAAAGAAGAGTCGGGGGGCGTCGAAACAGAAAGCTCTACCTCCTGACTAATGATGAATGTATGGAGGGTATGGGGGGGACGAGCGAGTGCGAGCGCGAGTTCAATGGTGCGGGTGCAAAGGAAGAATGAGGGGCCGGCTCCCAGCTGGTAGCACCGGTACGGTAGAATTTGATTCCCTCAGGAGTGCTCTTCCAAGGCCAGCTCTGTCGGTTTCCTTACAAGTAAATTCACATATCCATTAACCCTGTCCTTGTGAAACGGAGTATTAGCAGGCCGGCTCGTGGGGTACCCCTGTCTCCCCCCCTCAGACATCCACTGCTCGAGACTCGTACAGAATGCTCCGAATAATACAATCCGTCGCAGTGTGGTCGAGATCCCGTCAATCCATCAAGGCACAGCTTCTTTCGTGCGAGTTTGTATCCTCCCTGATCCTTCCCTTTGTTACCGTCATACCGTACGACCACTCTTGCGTCACAGCAGGATTTCAACGATGCCTGTTCACCACTGCATTGATCCCTTGACACTTTTCACATCTCCATACCGGTATTGCATGATCTGATACCATAAACACAGCCTCGGGATTCCGGCGCAAAGTATTCGCGGCCATAATGAGCCCCGATGAAGACGTAGGCACTGTACGAGTACTTAACCCACTTGTCAATCAATGGAATATCTAAACCTCATTTACCAGCCACCGTACCCCAGCCCATTCCCACGCAAACGTTTAAACAACTCTATCCCAAGAGGTCTGCTCAGGTATTCTGATGACGCGTTGAAAAGGCTGGGAGCGGTTCACTCTCGACGGGAGGTCCAGGTCCCTCGTGGCTGTGCTCCTACAGTACAATACGAGTACGGTGCGAGTACAGGTATGATACTCGAATAAAGTGGAGGGTTTGTAACAATCATGATACAAAAATACCAGCGATAAGGTTAGAGTTGTGCAGCCCGAGAATGCCGCGACAAACCCCCACAGTGAAGCCGGAATTGGTGATTTGGGAAGTAAGAATAGTGTGCCGTACCGCACTGCCGTTGGCGGCGAGCATCCCGCCCTCGCACTCGCCCTCCTAATCGCTTCCCACCCTCATCGCCGTCATCCACTTTCCCCGGGCATTGATGCCCTCCACATTTCTCCATGCGACACCGGGACAGGATGCCCTTACCGGCGCATCAAAATCGTATCATAGGAATCATTATTCTAGAAAAAAATAAAAATACATGTTCCTTTTCAGGCCTAACATACCGGTACTTGTACTAGTACAGGTACTGTGCCTACGCAGGCTCCGGACCCTCCCCAACAAAGGTTCAATTGCCGCCCGGTTTGGCCCTCCATTTCTCTTCCCTTCTCCTTTCCAATCCATGTCGTGGTCTTGAACCGATGAGTGCTTGCAGTCCATCCCTGATACCGGCATCATACTGATCAAACATTGTACCCGAATCCGGGGTGACAGAGTCCCAAGTCCTGGGGCCGTGGTTTTGCAATGGGAGCACTGGGTAACAGAGTGTGTCAGAGAGTGCAATCACCCAAACTGGCCGGCGGCCCTCCCATGCGGATATTCAAGCCCATCATATGCCGAACCTGCCCCGGCCACCTCCCGGGAGCCCGCTTAGTCATTCGCTGGCTCTGGAGGCAAATTGGGCTGACAGATTTCAACAGGTCGGATGAGCCATTTCCGGATATCCGCACCGTATTCGTTCTCGGTCGGGCTCCCGCCTGCTGCAGTGCCAATCCAACCGCCCAAAGTAAACCATCATAGGGGGCAGATGCTAGATGCTGTGGGAAAGTTAACTTATCGAGTGTTCCCCCTAAGAAAAAGCAAAACACGAAGTCCCATTGGTCTCGACATTTGTCTCCCGCTAGACCACGCATGACTGTTACCCAAATGCATCTGCTGCGTTCTCTCCGTTTGCCCATCTCTTGCAGCACTTCACCCCCCCTTCCCAGCTTCCCCAGCTTCCCATCCACGGCGGTACCGGTAATCGCGACAGTACCGCAACCGGATTCCAGCATTCGATATACCGGCACTTGTCCATATCCACCAATGTCCTTGCCCCTGGAAGAAATTCGGGGCCACCCGGCCTGGTCCACCGTGATCCAAGTGCAGACCCCGAGTCGGCAGGGTGCTGCCCCCGTCGCGAAGAACAGGTCCGGCGGGCCGATCAATATTGCCTATGAAGTTCACGGCACGGGCGCAATCCATATTGTGGTACGTCTCCGCTCGGCCTTCCCTCCGTGGCAGGAGATGGCGGGAGGGAAAATGATTCATACGAGGATACGAGGCAGAACCACACTGACGCGCCCAATCAAAGTGGATTATGGGGTTGAACGCACCCAAAATAGCGTGGCATCGTGTAAGTCACAACGGGTATTGCGTGCAAGGCTTCCCAATCCTCCTCCTCCACCACCACTTTTGGGTGCGAACGGTCGGCATGAGTTGTAATCTAATCCGTTCCTACGCGCTTTCATTCGGTGTTTCCAGCAAACCAGATATTTGTAAGTAGATCTTTCTAGCCTTGACACTTTCCTTTTTCCCCTTCCCTCCCTTTGTCACTGCTCGTCTTCTTCCTCTTTGGAAAACGAGCTAGCGTCTTACAGTATTCGTCCATTACCGGCAATTTGCTTGTTTGCTTTGCTTGCCCGATTCTTTCCTAATATCCCCGTCTTGAATCTTGCTTTTTCATCTATTCCATGGGCTGATTCTCGCAACTGTGATTCCGCTTGATGATAGCGGCCATGAACACGAAGACAAATACACGTCATTGGTCTTTGATAGTCGAGGTATTCATGATCCCGTATTCCTTGAAGGAGAGATTTCCTGGAGCGCAGTCTATTACCGGCACCTCAAGCGTCATTTTTCCCTTGACAATTGGGGGTCGCGTACGGCACTTTCAATGCTTGGGTACTGGGGCAATTGCTAACCCGACCCAGGGGTCGGAAACAGCGACAAGCCTTATGCCAGATACTCCACGTCCGAAATGGCAAAGGATGTAATCGACCTCCTGCAGCATGTGGGATGGACTGATCCAAACCAATTGCACGTGATAGGAGTATCTATGGGGGGTAAGTACCGTACCAACCTTCTCTCCCAATTGGTAGCCCGTGCGATTCCGTCCCTTGACTTTCTAGGCGCAATTCACTCACTTAATGGTCATGAAGGAATGATTGCTCAGGAACTGTAAGCCCACCGGCCTACCCTCCCGGACCCTCCCCCCCCCCCCCACCCTCTCCCCGAACGATAAACCCCCCCACCAGTTCGGGTTCCCTTTCTTTTCTTCCCCTACCTAAGGTATCTATAATGGGTCCCACATCTCACCCCGAGTCATCTTTTTATCTATCGCCTGATTTTGCACGCTCCGCTTTCCTATCGGTTAATCAACCTCTCGGTTAGGGCTTTCCTAATACCGGATCGAATTGCCTCTCTATGTCTGCAGAGCACAGCAGCCCGTCTTGTCAGCTCAATTGTAAGTTCGAACCCCACTTGCATACCACTATACGAACACGAATACGAAAACATCGAGTCTTGCTTCTGACATCATTCCCTCTTCCTCCTCCTCTTCCCTTTGCTCGACACAGCCATGGTATAAGCTTCTATATCGCCGCGCATACATGTTAGTGCCCAGATCGTTGCCTGCCCGCCTCGCGGCCGCTCAGGAAAACATCTTTACAGCGGCGTGGCTGAAAGCCCCCGACGATCTCGGCGTTTTCCCGACCAATAGCGATAGGTACGTGGCGGAAGAACTGTGGCGCGTGGAGAACCTCCCGCCGCCTGTCTACCAGGGCTTCCTCCTCCAGGGCCTCGCGGCCTCTTGGCACTATATGGGTCCCGAGCGGCTGAAGGTGCTCGGCCAGCGGATCAGGCATATCCTTGTCTGCACCGGCGACTTGGATGCCATGATCGAGTGCAGGCATTCAGACGTGCTCGTCCGGGGCATCGCCGCCGGGGGCAGGGTCGTGAAGAGGGTCTTTGAGGGCTGTGGGCATGGGCTCCAGTTCCAGTGTGCCAGGGAGTACAATTGCATGATTGAGGAGTTTGTCACGGCGGCCCACGAGGATGGGAAGGGGGCTACTATTAATCGGTGGATTTGAAGTGGGTCTGGGAGTTTTATCTTGGTTTTCTTTTGGAAATGGCGTTCCTTTCTTGCGGGGAAGCGGGGGGCGTGGGGCTAATTCTTGGATTCTCTTTACTTAACTTAATGCTACACTTTTCTTGTTCTCTACGGAATGCACTGTTTTCACTTTATACGAACAAGCAACCGCAGTAAATTGCTCTAGTCGTACAATGCTGCACTTGTACTTGTACCATATCGGCACAATCCCCTAGCGCTAACCCAGCTCGATCCCCCGCAAAATGTATCCAAAACTAGAATCCTATGTATCGTACTCTCACGTCGGAATTCCTCCACCGAGGCTCGGAACCTGCCAGGCAGAACATCACGCAGGAAAAACCCTTCGGACCGGCTACCCATCCTCAGATTATCAGCCCATCCCTTGCCTTGTTGCCGAATTTCACATTCTTTTAGCGTGCGCACTAATCGATTAGTGCGGGTTTAGCCACCCTCCCTTACCATAGGCTATTCTCATTTGGTACACCAACTGGGAACAGATCATGGTAAAACAGCGCGAGCTACTTGTCCTAAGCGCAACCCCGGGGCCACCAGCCCTATTTGATTCCAAAAGCCATCAAGGAACGATCGCGATGGGGGAAATGATTACTCTACAGAATACTTCGCTTTCCCTCCAGTTTGCTCGACATCATACATGCTTCAAAGTTTATGAAATTCTGAGAAGCAAAAGTCCTTACAAAGATAGAGCTGACAGTGCAAACACTGATATGACGATTGCCTTACCTTGTTGCAATTAGGTGCTTGAGGATGGGAAAGGAGACGGGTACGAACTTCAGAGGATATAAGGAAAGACCTGAGATAGCGGT
>LN891273.1:8741-43100 GCA_900010015.1 Tuber aestivum
CTCCTGAACCCCTGAACCCTGACCCTGGACCCCAGAACCCCTTGAGCCTTGTACACTTCGCTTCGGTTGTACTCCCGTTCCTGAACCGCCCTTCCCGACTCCTGCCTGTTACTATCGTGGTGTACCTTGGGCTACCCGACCCTCAGACCCTGCCCATTACATATCACCACATATACAACTTTAATTCAGAGATTCAGAGACAACAAACCAGGTACTTACAGCCTGATTACTGTAAACTTCCATCTCTCTTTCAATCAACAGCTAGTTCAAATCTCTCATGCCAAGAGTGGCACTCACAATAGCCTGGCATTTTAACTCCTCTTTTGGTAAGCCTAATAAACCTGTTAGTAAGTGTGATCAAAAGAGAAATTTAATATTACCAAGAAAAATTCCAGAACCTTATTGTTTGTAAATATAAAAGTTGAGAAAAGTAGTTAATTAAATCTTTGATGGAATGGTGGAGGAGAAAAAAAGGAGGGAGAGAAGGGGGATGAAAGTTAGAGGAAGGGAGATAACTAACCAGTAGGGAGATTTATCAGTAAGTATGATTGAGGCTCTGTACACCAGGGTGATGAGAATTACAATGCTGTGCAGTTGCGAGCATGTATAGTACACAGCCACTAAAAAGAAGTTTGTGTGGCTGTGTGCGTACGTTTTTGTGGCTGCGGATCAAGATAAGAAGCTTATCTAGATCCACTGTACAGTACATATTAGATTAGAGGTACAAGTATGATAGGGATATGCCCTGTCATCTTGTGACAGACCTCTCAATAGTTCTAGTATATTAGAGAATACCATGACTGGGGACTTGATTGGTAGCCTGATAGCACTTAGGAATCAGAGAAATAAAAAGAATGCATCGGAAGATAGAAGTGCGAGTACTTATGATACTTTGATTTATTAGGTTCGATTTATCATACTATAAACCTCGAGGTGACTTATTTTGGTATCCATCGTAATATATATAGAAGCACGTAGAAAATAATATAAAATATCCTACTACCGTGTAGTGGATACATGTTACGCCGTTAGTATCATTACGCACCGTCTGCCTAACCTGAACTTTTTGTTGACGGCTGCCGTAATTCTGATCTTGAGTTGCACCGCCACATTCCAACCCCACAATCCTAAATCACGTGCTCTAGGTCACTCTTATTCTCTTCCCCTCAGCGTACAGAAATTTCATCGCCTGCAGCATCCCTTCTATAACCTCACAACTCCTAGTAGACTACACCTCAACGCGCATTTTCCTTCCCTACAGTTCATGGGAAATACTTGCTTGGCTACCGCTGCGGTGAAAGAACTTCTATCCCCCTTTATAGAGTCGTGCTGACTAGTGCTATTGATAAGCCCCCTGTTTTCTTGATTGATAGTCTCCCACCACCACCGCGACAATCCGATGACGGACGCGGAGTCATTTTACGATAAACTTTTGGCCTCACTTGCGATCCCCGGACTTGACCTCGGCCCACGAAATGAACCGGAAGAAAGTAATTCTGGAGCGGAGACGCCGACCACTGAGGCTCTTGAGGGACAGGATAAGTTGAATGGCCTGCGCTCTGGAAGCGATTTGGTGGGCCTTCAGGATAATAGTAGGGGACCAGGGGCTTTGAAATCACCAATTGAAACGCGTGAATCTGGTTTAGGTGAGGAAGGGAGGTCCGCTGCTATTCGTGTTGAGGAACGCCGTGATACGGTTCTGGACGCCCCGTCGCTAGAAGAGCCGGACAAACCTTGCCTTCCGGCCAATTTACCATCGCCCGAGCGGCCGAAATCGAGCTCCAAAGGTACTCTAAAGGTACGGACCTCTGCTGCACTGGAAGCTGAGTTACGGCGACGATTGTTGGAAAGTGGGTTGAGGAAAAGAAAATCCTTTTCTGAGCCGGATGGACCTGTACCCCCGACCGCAGCGCTAGACGAGAACACCGAAAAACGCCGAAAGCTACAAGACCCCGGAGATAATTTACAGGCCAAGAATGCACCTGCCGGTCCAGATAATCGTGCTCCAGAGCCTGATTCTGTCGGCCCCGATAAGGCGGCGGAACTGCGTCGAAGATTACTATTCGAGCGCAGTACGTATGAAAAACAGAAATCGTCTACGCAGAAGCCCGGGGCAGCCCCGCAAAAATCACCAACCAAAGCTGTGAGGTCGCAATCGCCGATTAGCATCTCCTCTGACGATGACGACCAACATACCTCTAAATCCTTGTCCCATCCTGTATCACTTCCCCCGCGGCCTCCTCCTCGAATTGGCTTTAGGCTAAGGATCTCGGTTCCTTTCGCCGCCTCAGAAAGTGGATACCTTGTTATGCAGACAGATGAGTTACCCTTGAGCACCACATTGGCCAGCATTATCGAGTTATTTGGTCCCGTGAATGATCGGGATCACTTGTATTTCCCGTATTCGAAACCAAAGCCCTTTGAGAATGTTGCGAAATCTGAGGACGGTGATGAGGAGATACAGGAGGAAGATTTCGGGCAAAGATTCTATCACGAACCCGAAGAATCCGAGACAGAACCCCAAGGAGAAACCACTGGACAATCGACCAAAACCCCAGCAAAAAAGCCAAACGAGACTACCCCTAGATCAACGAAGAGTAGTTTGAATGGTGGAGCACCTGAATTTGTACCAGCCGATAAGAAGGAAGGACCCGACGGGTCTAGGAATTGGGCAGCAGGACGGAAGACCTTAGAGGATGTTTGGACCGGAGGGAAGCAAGAAGTCGAATGTGTACTGATTCGGGCACGAGAATTAGATCAGCGCAGGCAGGGCCAGGACGCTGAAATGTATCCAGATGGCGAGTATTTTCAGCAGAATGGATGGGAGAGCGTGAGAGATTTTCTACCGACAGGGAAACAATCTGACGGAGAATCCCATGGGCAATGGGGATTTGGTGCATCTGGGTTCCCCCCTGATAACATGAGTTACGGATACTCAAACCAACAATGGTCGGGGCCATATCTTGATCCCAACATGCCCAGTCCTTCGACACCTTGGTTCCAGCAGCAAAACTTCCCGCAGCAATCGCCGGTATTCCCTTCACCCCAGCAACCACAACCTGACTTTTCGCCAGAGGGGGGCAACGGTCCACAGGCCATGCACTGGATACCTGGGCATACAGATTACGCTACTGCAGGCTGGATGTACGGTTTTAATGGCACCGCTGACGCCCCAGTTCCGCAAGAGTCACCCCCTGCCGGTGACGGGGCACCAATCCCTCCGGCTCCCGAATCTCGTGGCGCACCCGGTAGCGCAAAGAAGCGCATTAGGAGCAGTCGGAGAAAAAAGGATAGAGGGAAACCCGGCCCGATCAGTAGTCCGGGAGTAGCCAGGGCAGGTGGACCGTCACGCCCCGGTCACTGAACGGGTATTTGTCCTTTTTTGATACCTTTTCGAACCTTAAGTTTTGCCTCTACTTACGAATCTTAGTTTCTGCCCCCTCTCTTCTTCCCCCCTTCCCCCTTCCCTCCTCCCGTTCTTCCTTTCGCCACCGGTTCATTGCAAAGCTAAATGGTATAGTATCATGATCTAAGAACAACGATCGGGTAAACTGATCATTCTCCCGGCTTATGCCTGAATTTCTACGATTTCTTCACCCTTCCTTCCACATAGCGTGTATTTCCTTCATACACCTGATAGCTCACCATTTGTAACACCCTGCTTCGCAGCGGCTTCCATTTGTTTCCTTCCACTTTGTCTCCTCTCTGGAGTGTCAAAAGCAACCTTGTTGGGCACATTCTTCTTTGTTGGACTTGCTTTCCCAGTCTTTGCCATTCATGTTACACCGTTTCAAATATTAGCGGCATTCGCGCAGGGTTTGTAGTGTAGACTTCTATTGTTTCTCCCTTACAATACAGATAGTCTGGTCTAGTGGGCGGTGGGTTTGCGAATTGAGATCGTATAGTACCCACCACATCGTGCAAATTGGTTCGATAGGTGATCTATGTGCTTTTGCTTCCATGCGATATTACTGTGCGAGCAGAGTACCGGTACCCCGCCTCATTGTTGACACGCAGGGAGCCTGACACATGGCCAATCAGGCTTGATGGAATAGGGAAAAATTTCAGCCCTGTTGTTACCTGGGCTATAGTATTTCCTGAAATAGGTGGGGTGCCCGAAAGGGAATTCTGCACAGTGCTGGCGCTAGGGATGGGGGTGGGAAGTGGGATGATTGGAACGTGGAAACGGCAGGGATTTGTGGCGGTGAGTCGAGTGAGGGGTTGCTCTGGGCACCGCGTGGTTGGAAGAGAAGCTGTTAGGGGGGAGCGTATGGGCGTGGGGTTGGTTATTTCCTTGGGCCTCGGGATTGGGTTTTTGATAGACCGCCAGAAGGCCCGAGACGTGTTCTTCAGGGGGGATGCTGTTTTGCAGGGGCTACTTGGGTTATTTGTATAAGTTGTGGGAGTGGTTGCAATGTTTCTAGGAGTGCGTGTGGGTTCGAGTGATGCCGCATGAACCCAGACTTGGTGACTACTGTGTTGCCGTTATGAATCCACCCCTGAAAAACACTGGCCGACCCTGGGGGGCCCGAGCACTGTGTAGCGACACAGGGATACAACGGGGGCGATTAGGTAGGGTTCCTGTTAAAGGAAAAGCAGGTGAGGGCTTCCTGCTTGATATTGCAAGTGTTTCCTCTGATGCTCCCTCTCTACTCCATCTCGGCAATAGGCTGCTTCTCTTGCTACTCCGGCCCTCTTTCTTCTTATTTCTTATTTCCCTTCTGATCGCAGGCTTAGGAAATATTCTTCAGTGTCGGCACCTACAGCACTCGGAAAGGATGTTCAATTGTATATTCGATCCTCCGCTTCCGATAGGGAGCCCCTGTCGCCAATTCAGCGTGGCCCAGGAAGGGGTTTCGGTTCCATGAATCGTAAGCTGAGGGGATAAACTGCCATACTAGCACTCTGCCCCAGATGCGATTCTCAGGATAGATGGTGGTCTGGAGACAGTCGGTATAGTCCCACGCTCGATGGGATGGGAAGGGTGCAGACATTAATGTTAGAAGGTCTTCAAGCAAACAGCAGCCCCCCGCTTTGGAACTCCAACGAAGAGCACTACCTTCTTCCCCGCAGAGTTAGTTTTTTGTCTATGGATTTCGTCAAACCGGTGGCGAGTCAGGTCGTGAACGCAGAGTTCTCACCAAATAGTATGACAAGCCATCGGGCGGTAGCACGCATCCCAGGTCTGGGCCGGCCTGGCGAGGCTTCCTAATCATCCGCGCTATCAATCAAGCATCACCGTGCCTCTCTTCCTTGGTTAGTAACCAACACCTGAGAGGAAACCGTGAGCAAAAACACCACAGGATTGGGCATTTGTTTGAGCTACAATGACTTTTCCAACTCGAATTGAGCCAATTTAAGAGGGCGCTAAAAGATTTATGAATGTACGGAGGCTCTCATGAAAAATAGGGGATTTGCTTTTCTCCAACCCTTGTGGCACGGAGTAGGACAAGATGCGAATGGTCTCCATACATTCAGGGGTTATCTCATTGATTGGCTTGGTATAGTGATTAGTTTCGCGGAGCGAGGGTCTGAGAGTAGGTTTTAGGATAACTGGTTTACTCAGTTCGATAGATTCTCCGCGGTTGATCCCTACCTTATATCTGTTGGTCCTTTGATATCTGAGCGCTTCACCGGAGGGGAAAAAATCTTCAAGTTCCTTGCCAGACACTTCAGGAGTCCCGAGAATTTACAGCCCCGATGGAGTCCGTGACCCGTCTCACACTTGCACTCTTTTCTCAGCCACAATCTCTGGGTAGCTATCCTCCTTGGATAACAGTTTGTGCATGAGCACACTTGAACGCTGTGGGGCCCCTGCGTCAAGCGGCGGGATAACTTCGCTATGATAGGTTGGGTGTCTTTGGGCTACTTGGATTGTCTCAAGCTGGACTGCCCGTATGGGAAAACGACTGGACTAGGTAGGATTCATGCTGCCACCACTACTAGAACCAGGTCACCACTACCGGTTGTCCTGTTAAGTAGTATTTATTGAGGTGAGGCAGTTTCAGCATCTTCGATATTTCAAACTGCTTCACAGAAAGTGTTCCCAGTCTCTCGCTCGCTTCAGGCCTGACCCTCTACCCCCTTCAGCCACGCTGAGATATTCCCGCCCCAACCAAATGTTGAGCGCTGGTCTATTTGGGTAACCGGGAGGGAATCCATGCGGAGTCTCCGTTTCTGTCATGCCTACGCTGAGTACTGATTTTCTAGTATTCTGAGAACAACACCTGTCTACGGTAGAGCGACGGAGCAATTCCTACCAAGATTGGCTGCTCAAACAGACTAGTTTTCAAAATTTTACGCATAATCGAGGCGAGGATGTCTTAGTTCCCGGGGGATATTAATAGCTTGAAGGTTCGGGGGATCATATGCTGCGCAATAGAATACCCACACTCAATGATTATCGCCTAGAATAAATCCTCGGGGGGGGGGTAGCGCTCAGATCTTCTCAATTGGGTCCGGTCATGATGTGCTTCCAAGGTCGCTACCGCTTCAATGTCTGCTTGTGTTGAATATTTTTTCCATTTGTGCTTGGATTAATTGAGATGATTCGGCTGCTAACTTCCCGTTTCGAATCTCACTACCAGCCTTGCACAACGTGTTCGGCCACGGCTCACTATCGTGTTCGGCTTGTAAACCTTTCTATTGGCTCACTGTGCTCTGGTCTTAGTTAACGTGCGAATATGGGTCGTTGAGCTGCGTCGTTATCCTTCGGCTCCGGACTCGAGGGATGGAGTGGGTCTATGGAGGGTCATGTATTTTATTGGTGTATCTAAGTAATTAAGCTCTCAATCAATGGACCGATCGACTATCTGCTCCTCTTCTGCATGTTAGGTTGTTTGCTTTTTGCCGCTCTGCACCTAATGAGCATAGCGTTGCAGAATCCTATGGTTCAACTTTCTTGAAACCTAGTCTAGCTAACTACATACAAACCAGCAATGAAGTAACTCCTCCAAAACAACAAATATAAGAGTAAAAAAAGCGTGAGAGTATCATATCTGGAATGAGGATGTCAGTTCTCACGCTTTTTGAAATAAAAGATAAAAAAAGAGAAATTGAAAAAAGAGTTTGTATGAGGATGAAACATGTACTGAAAAGTTCAGTGCGGCAGACTGAGATGAACGCTAAGAAGGTGGAGCTCCTCAGATACGCTGTCCAGCAATGATTGTCTTCAGGAATATTGTGGCATTTTTCTAATAGGAAATGGGTTAAACGGGGGTCTGCTGTACTACAGGATTGAAGTGGTGTACCACAATGGCCGATAATACACACTCTGGTGGTTCGGTCTCAGCATCGGCAACCCCGGTCACTTCGGCATGTGTTTCATCACTGGTCTATATTTTAGATTGGTTGCATTATAGTGAAGATCTCTATCGTGTTCGAATAAGCCGTAGGTTACCGAGTCACGGACGTCCGATACCATACCAATAAATTAAGTCATAAAGTTAATGCACAACATCGGGAAAAGGCATCCCGCCAATACAAAATGCGACGTCGGGTAATGATGCCTTTCCCCACAGGAGCACTTGCCGCAGAAACTACCGATAAACTAAGGTTCGCACAACAGCCTGATTTTAGATACCTTCCATGTAGAGAAGGATCAAGTCCAGGAGGGCGTCACTGAAGAGGAACCAAGCCGCCTCCATGATGCTCCTATCCGCATGCTAGGGGCTAATCATCTACCTAAAAATCCAAAACCGGCCATTCTTTTCCTCCTCCGTCCGTCCGCCTTGTGTAACTAAGCCCACCTCTATAACAACCCGGATAAGGCCGTCTAGTGAATTTACAGCAAGTAACCGCGCACTATCCTATCCTATCCTATCCCGGGCTAAACCCCGTGAACTTACGGTTGGAACTCTAGACCTCTACGAGTGACATTTAATGAAGCAGAAAATTTATTTATTTCCAGTAATGAATCTATCTCCGATATATGGTGGAAATTGGAAATTCAAGGCTGGTGATGATAGACTACAAGGTTTTTAAAAACATAATTGTGTGATAAACAGCTGAGGGTAAGAATATTGGGTGGGTTAAAAACGGAAAGTAAAAAATCAGAAATGGTTTTTTTTTTAGTTTTTTTTTTATGGCTTTTGTGGTTTCTTTTTTTTTTATATATTTTCTTTTTCCTTTTTTCATAGTTTTTAGTTTTTAGTTTTGTAGTTATTAGATTTTTGGATGGCTGTTTGCATCTTTGGGGTTTCCGTTTTGTTTTTATTTGTGTTTGCTTGCCTTTCGTTTTTTTTTTTATCTCGACAGGGATTGTCGTAACGTTGGACCATTTCCCGGGGACTAATACCTGCACTGTTGAGCATTGGTGTAATCTGCTTGGTACTGCTCAGGTTCCCCCACCGCGGGCATCGCCTGCTGCTGCGCGGCAAGAAGCTTAGCCCTACGGATCCTGAGGCGCCTTTCATGGACCAAAACAGACGGAGAAGGGGTGTCGACAGAGTAAGGGTATGGCGAAGATGGCGGGGTTTCCGGCTCGGGAGTAGGCCAGACAGGGAGAGCAGGTAGTTCGGATGGTATCCCAAGGTATGCATTTATAACGGCTCTGCGAGCTTCGATAGCCTCGACTGAATGGGCCTTGGGTTGCCCGCGATTCTTGTTTCTGATGGACCTGCGCGTGTGGAGGACGAATTGGGGAAGAGCACTCCCGGGTTCGCGCGGGAGAGGAGTGAAGAGGTGCTCGGTGTTGGTGTCGTGAACATTGAACCGGCCGGGGTCGGGGAAGGTGGACTTTTTGAAGATGGGGGAACAAGGAGTGAGGGGGTCTGAATCGATCGGGCGGGAGAAGCGATTTGGAGGGGTGCGTGAGTCAGACCAATTCTCCGCATATTCAAACTCTGGGGTCTGGGGCCCGGCAGGGGGACGACTTCCGGAGGCTGTGGCGGGGAGATCGAACACCATTCGAGGTCTGACGGGTCTGGGTTTCTCGAAGTAATTGAATGCTGCATCGGACATAAAAGCCTCCCTCCCGGTGAAGTTCATAGCCATAGGTTGCTGGGGGACGTACTGCCCAAAGACTGATTGCTGCTGGATGTCCGCAGGAGCACTGGCTTGACTTTTTTCATATCCCTCGGGGAACTTACAGTAGCCCCTTGCCACCGTTTCCTCAGTAACTCGCAAAGGCCAAGGAGGGATGGGCACTGCAAGTAAATCTATAGGAGCTGTGACGGGCTCTTTCGAGCAGGGGGGGGATTGAGGGTCCGTGAAATAGCGGGGCGTACACCCGCTATGATACTCAGACGGGGAGAGTTGAGGTGGTGTGGAGACATGCCTATTGAGTTCCTCCTTTGGCGCCTCCGCTTCGTGATGGTATTCAGTCGGCATATGGTGGTCCGTCTCTCCGCCATAGCGCAGTTCGACGAATTCAGGAGTAGCGGCGTACCCACAAGGGGGGTAGTTAAAATCATAGGATACACCATTCATGATATCCTCCTCCTGGGGTTTATGATTCCAGACCCAATCGGGAAGTTGCCAATGAAGAGCCTCCGTGCTATCCACGCCGTAGCCCTGATACAGATAATGTCCCTCCGCAGCTCCGAAAGACTCAGTCATTTGAAGGAGCGCTGATCTGGTAGAAGCCGGTTGAGGGGCCAAAATATCTGGTCTTGGACCATCCGGAGAACGGTAAACCGGGTCCTCGGGCAAACGCTCTAGAGAATCGGTGGAACCCTGGGAGTGATGTTGAGAATCGCTACAGAGGTCGGGGGTTGGAGGATCTTCGGAGGAGGTAGGAAGATTGGGAAACTGCTCTTCCGAGGCTCCTGGGAGCTCTCCAACTTGGGAATGACCGATTGAAATGGGGTTATTCTGAACGGATGCAGTACCGCCGTTCGTGCGGGCTTTGAAGAATTCTGGGGTGCGGGTGTACTGTTGGTATCCATGGGCCGTCGATGCATCCAGGATGAAGTCACCGGAATTCATTCTCTCGGCCATCTGGGATTTGAGCTCAGCAACATAAGCGGCAAGTCCGTCGGCGCTCCCGACGGAGCAAACTTTAGCTGGCTCCGAAGAAGGCATTTGGGGGACCTGGGACGGAATGACATCCCAATATTGCTGTTGCGCAGGTGGAGCAGTACCGGTCCAATTCTCCCCGCACGGGCCGATCTCATTATGCTCGCTCGAGTAATACTCCCCGGGCACCGGCTCCTGAGTTGGGTAAACAGCGTCTCCCGCACCAATTTGCCCCCCCTCATTCACAAACGCATCGCCGTGGTACACAACAAACGTGCGAGCAGGCAGACCATTGGGGCCGGCATACTTGGATTCCTCATAGCTCGGCCCGAGGGCCAATTGCTCTCCCAATGCGGTTTCAGCGAGAGGAGAGTGAAATCCATTGAAGCCGTCGTTTTGCTGTTGCTGCTGCCATGCCCATTCATCCTCTTCTATATGCATTTTCCTGAGCGCTGCAGTTCTGAGATCTTCGACTTCGATAGCGCAGTAAAGTTTATCAGCGAGTTGCCTCTTTGCCTCCTGGAGTCTCATCTGCTTTTGATGCGCGGTCCAATTGTGTAAGGAAGACCAGTGCTCGGCTGATAGGGTGGATGGAGGATTCGCAGTAAAGGCGGAGTAGAAAGAGGAATCTTGAGCACAAGGCGGTTCGGAATCCTGCTGGTGCTCATTCCTGATGAGCGACCATGGACTGGGCCCCGGAGGGCAAGGAGGAATCATTCTCTGATAGTACGACATTGGTAGCGCCTGTTATTGGTTGTGAGATGACTGAGGATGAGAACGTTTTGTATAGATTTGGGGGGAGCCAGGGCGGTGGAAAGAAGGGAAGATATTAAGGGAATGATGAACAGAAATTGTGGGTGGGGATGCTGTGGCAAAGATATAAAACACGGAAGCTAAAGCTGACCTTGAGATATTGTTTTATTGAAGGGTGAGGAGAGGGATGGATGGACCAATGGTTGTAGTGCTGATTGCGATGGAGAACGGGTGTGTGAGGAGAATGTGAACGAAGAGGAGATATGAACGGAGGAAGATATGCAGAGGAAAAGTGATTGGTCTAGAGGACCGAGGGTGTTGTGAGAGGGTGGCGGGGAACAGATGTGTGGAGATGTTGAGGGGAGAGTGGAGGAAGAGAAGGAGGGGTATAAATAGTAAGGAGAAGGAGAGAAGAGTGAAGGTAAGAGATGCCCTAGAGTTTTTGCTTGAGAACTGCCTTGACCTAACGTTTTCGATTGTATTTTCACACCAAACAAACGTCACGTAAGAAAAGTCCGTCACATAGGGCACCACGAAATTTTAAGCAGAGAATGTGAAACAATGGGAGTTGGGGCCACACTAAATAGCAATCTCCTCCGAGAGCAATGGGCCATTGAAAAAAACGAAGAGATTGAATAAGAAGGCGAATAGCAAGGCATTGCATACCCAGTACCATTGAAGTATGGTTCCCCATTCTGCCCGAAAAACTAGTATTCTTACTACCCCTTTCCATTGGTAAAAGGGCCTCTGGCATCAATGGCCAGTACAGGCCCTCTCTGTTGCGGAGCACCCATTCTATTTGGCCACCAAAGCGGCTCCTGTGACCTTTACCCTAACTTCTATCCAGATCGGCCATTTGTAGACATCTCAGACCGATGACCCCGGGGTGTTGAGAAAAAAGGTAGAAGCACTTGGCTTTTTCTTGTGGGAGTCCCCGTGAGGGAAACGGTCAGACTCTGGGGAATCATACGAAAGAAAGGGTGAGCGTTTGGCAGGTACGTGTGGGATAATGGACATGGCTGGCGCAGGAAATTATCCCCATATATTGACTGCGTTATGACGGACTGACATTGTAGGAATTCGCTGATCGGTAGTCTGAGGCATGTTCTTTGCAATGAGGGTGAAAATCAGATCTTGGACCATCATCACGGAGGGCCCAACGCACGGCCCCGAGGGACATGTTTGATATGCCTGGAGGCAACAAAGGCGGTCGAGTGATGTGTCATGATCACTTACGGTGATACCGCATTAACTTGTTAAATAGGGAATGGCGTAAGAATATCTAAGCAGGGTGCAGCTCAACAGGCCCATGAGAGTAAACCCCTTTAGGAAACATCTTTTCCTAGAAAAGCTAAAAACTTTGATAGAAGCAGATTCCTGGGGCAAGTTCTCGTCAAAATTTAACTCCTGAAGGCAATCTTCTTGCAGATCTCGCTCGCCTATTGAGTCACTTTATTTGACTGCCCTATATCCATTCCGGTTTAACCAGCTCATGCGGTATCCCATACAAAGGTGGAGTGCTGAGCTTTCCTACAATACGCTGAAAATTTGCTAACGGTGATATCCTTTGTAGGACACTAGAAGGAGATGCATCGAACTCATCGCCGTATTTTGTAGGGTTGAAAGCCAACTCTGCCCGGGGGAAGAAAAGTGGACTGCAGGAGCTCCGCCGCTTTTCCCGATCTACTTGGTTTCGTGAAGTTGATAAGGTCCCTTTGGGGTCTTGAATAATTCTAGGTCACCCAACTTGTGCAGTGTCCTGCTATATGACAATTTGATAAATTCGACCATACACACTACACATGATGGTATCGGTTTACAGCCACCGGTGTTACCAAATATTTGGCGCGAAGCAGTAAAGTTTAGCACTACTACATCACCGCCGTAGGGAATGCCCGCCCGATCGAATGTGAGCAGGCGGCCTAAGAAATCTAACTTGTTCGTAAAAGCGCAGTCCACCTGTCCTAAGGGTAGTGGGGTGACGGACCACATTTCATATTCCTTCCCGTCCTGGCTGAATTTTTCCCCAAGGACTTTGGTTGAAGAACAAGGGAGGCTGTGGGCTATTCTACCGGTCGACACGATTTCCTAGAACCTGGGGCCTCGCAGGGCCGCCGAGGAAGCATGTCGGAGAAACTTGCGGAGGAGGACTGTTCGGGAAGCTCGTGGGACCAACAAGACTTGCTCGCTAACATTGGTAAGTACCATTGCTCGTTCACTAACTTCTCACGAGATATAGGCCGGCACAAAATTCCTGCCCTGATATGGTTTCACATTATAAAAGAAGGCGAATAACTTGACCTTTTATTTTATGTCAGCTGACCCACACTATCCGGCGACCCTTATATAACCGAAACAAAAAGAGATGCGGGGGAGAAGTTGGAAGATCCTGAACTCTACAGCAGTGTGCATATTATGTTATGCGCTACTAGGCCAGTACCTCCCGTGGTCCCCTCTCGTCATTTGCTATTAATTCGTTAAAATACACCGACTCCCCGACAACTGACAGTCCTCCGCGGCCCCCCGCAGTCCGTTTTGGCCCCCCACATATTCCCACAGGCGCCAACCGGCCCCCGCAGTTCTCGCGGCAAAATCTGGAGTCCACTACCACCACCCGGAGTTGTTCCACGAGACTGAAAAATAACCACCCGGACCGTCGTGGACACTAGCCACCAGTGACCGGTGAAATAAACCTGCCAAATCTGAAAACTGGACGTTTTCGTGAGCACGGTCATCTGTGCATGGTAGGCGATAATAGCGGTATTCAGGCTCATGGCTGGAACGGCTTTGTTCCCCCCCCCCACCCTTCGGGTTGATCTATCGCGAATGAATTTCCATCAAAAATAATTGAACTGCTACAGGTGGCAACGGGAAGAGCTCCTCGGTGCTGGCAAATAGTAGGTTTGACGATTTTTTTGCGGCAGCCTCACGAAATCCCTACTTCCAAACCCGTAGGTAGGAGGGAGATAGATTCACTAACTAATTGGTGTAGTTTCCGGCTTAATAAGCACCGCTCACGGTAGAGATTCTCACCCATACTCGAGTGACCGGTTTGAAGTCGCGTTTCCATACATGGTATGGGGGTTCTTGGCATGGGAAAACCGGCATTTTATATGGGAAATTTGAAATCCCGGACAAGCAGATCATAGCAGTGGTGACCAGTAAGAAAAGATCCATTTTTAAGACTACAAAATACAATTTTAAGTCACTTAACCAATCGTTAGCCATCATGATTATTGTTGACACCACACAGGATACACCGTTCAAGATTTCATGAAAGCTACATCTGGGTCTCTACGAATGTGGAATTGATATTGTGCTCATCCGTTTACATCAAGTTATGTGCAATGAGAATACTCATCTGCCATGCCAAGAACCCCGATATCATGAATGGAAACGCGACTTCAAACAGGCCACTTGTAGTCTCGGTTAGTTAGGAGATTCCGTGAAAGCATTCCCCCTGCTATCGGGATGAGCTCAGTTATTCTTGGTTAGTGGCAGTATGCGAGAAAACGCTAGCAAAAGCAAGGTCTTTCGACTCGAAAAACCAGCACGGTCTTTTTTTTTTTCCCAACCGCGAGACTCCTCCAACCGCCGCACCTACTCGACGCAGGGACGCTGCTCCGACCCGAAGCTTTGGTTCCAAACTGCCCAGGCGAGCGATCCCACGACCGGCGTCTACTCCCCACGCCAGAGCCAGCATCGAAGAAGTAAAGGAAAGCACGAGTTAAGAATCTAAGCCTTGGATTAGGGCCGATCGCAACGATGCCTATAATGCCTCACTGCGACAGTAAGTGCTATAGGGCCCCAGAAAGCCGGACTGCTGGAAGGTTCTAGTCGCCTCTCCTAGTGTGCTCTGGTTTATTTTCCCCGCCCTAAGTTTTATTGGAGAACTGAAAGTCTTTTTCTCCCGGGAGGATCCCCCGCCTTTGGCAAAAAGAGGGGAATATTGCACATCTTAGCTTGATACCATCTAACGGCAGCTGAGGGTTTTTGATCAGGGATTGGTTTTGTTTTTGTTAGTTAGTGGGTGTGGACATTAACGATCACTCGGACTATTTTCCCTGAGGAGGTGGTAGAAAGGGGTGAGAGGCCAAACACGGAGAAAGAATTAAGAGTAATTCCGGCCATTTACTACCTCCCTACCTAGTATAGTATCTATGTAGGCTGTGAACAGAGGCCCAAGTTCAGAAGCCGTTTCTACAATAGAGTAACACCCCGCTTGGCAATGCTGAGTAATTTCTTTTTTGTATTCAGGGGGTGAAAGTTTTCCAGAGTAAGCGCAATAGCAGCGACAGCCTCCAGGACATAGCCGACCACTTAAGTAAGCTAAGAGAAAATAGCAGAGTATAGAACTAGCTGGGATAAGTAGGTTCTTGGAAAAGAATTTCACAAATCCATAATGTTTTAAAGAAACATAGTACTCTAGGTTGACCTCGGGAATATAGAATGAAAACAAAACCCACAAAGCAAACTTCCGTGCGGAGGGAGGGGATAAGCGGGGGGGGCGGGTAGCTTGGACAGTGCTCTAGCTAAAGGCACACCCATGCTATTCCGCAGATAAATAACCGTCAATAATCTCGCTCTAACATCAATAACCCCCGCAACCATCTCCTTCAAAACCCCCCTCTCCACAACCTCACCGCAGCGTCCCAGATCCTACCCAATGAGTCAATTATCCAGACCACAGCAGGGAAAACACAACTACTCACTCACTGAACCACTCTCCAACGCCCCAAACGAGCACACCAGCCCACCCCTTCACCATAGCCCACTTTACACGCCAGTACCCAAACCCTTGGAGTCGTGTTTCTGAACCGGCGATGGAGGCCCTGCGATTCGCGACACAAAATCCAGACCTTATATCCGCGAAATGGATGACTCCTGGGGTTGGAGGAGAGGGAGGGGGAGGAAAGCGAGTGGCAAGTTTCGTCATTTGGTAGGATATCATTGTGGGTATCTGGGGGGGGGGGTGGGGGTTAGTTGGGGTTTTTTCCACACCGCGTAATAGGATAGGAGGATTCTGGGTTTTATATCATACTTTTTTTGAAAATGGAAATACGGAGAAAGGTTTTATCGGTTGGGTTTTGGTTCGGTGGTGATGGTATGGTACGTAGGGGAAGGTCGGGAGAGGGTGGGAACTTCAGTCTTTGGTATACTCTACTGAGGGTTCAAGCCGTGACCTACAGTGAGCGGTATGATAGCTCTGAAGTAGGACGGGTATGGAATGAAATTGCTGAATGCTCTGGGATATCACGAAATATTGGGCTTGGTGCCTGAAGGAATTGAGCGTTGTTCTACGAACTAAGTGCAGTATATCCTGCTTTCTCGGGCACATTGAGAATTTACTTCGCTTTTCTCGCGGAACAGTCCAGCGTAGTGATAATATGCCTTATTCTTCGGGAGGAGGTTATCAATTGTGGCCAAGCGGGCCATCCCCTCTGTGGGATACCGCCGAACAGGGAAATATCAGCTTATCCCAATCGGGATGTAAAATAGCCGTATGATTCCAAGATCATAATTAACTTATGGTTTCAGATGCTTATCCATCCGATTGATATTCCATGATTCTCCTCCCACCTACCTTTCCACCACCACCACACTCCCCACCCGTGTTCTTACCGCACCTTCACCCATCTTCTTATCATACTGTCGGTGCAACGCCTTCCACCTCTCTTTCCACCACCACAATCACAATCCAACCTCTCATACCGGTACTCAATAACTCTCTCAACTGCACTCTTGGACCCAGTGCATCGTACATTTCCGTCCGATAATAATAATTCACTTCGCCAAAACTCGAATAATCAAACCGTGTGTTGTGCCGCTAGTCACCTCCTCCGGTAAGGTCCAGAATTATTTTTTTATTTTTTCATGTTTCTCAGGGGGGGGTGGGGGGTACCGTACAGTTCGCGTTTTCACCGCGTTTTTAGCCACCTTTTTCTAGAGTATGGAATTCTCAACCCCGTAGCATATGGTTCGAGTATTCGAGCTTTCTCGGTGTTGTGGGTATAACGCCAGAAACGGATCACTACCGAGGGGGTAGTAAACATTGCACGTTAAGCTACAACGATCGGGAGGGATTAAAAAAAGTAGTTTTTTCTACAACCGTGCGTATCTCCGGGCGGGCCTCTACTGACATCGGATACCACCCGCCATTCGCTCGCTGACTAGGATAGGTCCAGCTTCACTCTTCTAGTGGGGAATCCTGCACGGAAAGTGGTCTGCTTGGCGTGGGGGATTCCTCTTGGCTGAGAGAGAGATATTTTCCCGGTGGGATAGTGCTTATAATATATCTGCACGACGACACTGACGAATTTCGAAGTTTCTCCTGGAATCCCGCGCGGCGCTGTGAGAGTGCTATAGAACTTCCCTCACGCGGACAGAGTGTTCGTGGTATCAAGTATGCTACCTCTCCTGGGGGGAGGGGCGTCGGCAAGAGCGGGAACTCAGGTACAGTAGGTTTCATAACTCGAAAACACCTCCTGGAATTATGGCATCGCCGACAACATATATATGTCCTGATGGTAGATATAACTAAAGTAACTCTAATAGTCCTGGGCCAGTAAAACCCCGCCGGCCCCGTACGGAAGTTATAATTCCTAGACGCTTCTAATCGACATTATAATACTTGATTTAACAACCACAGTGACCCGGCCTAGACACACTCAATCACGATCATTGCTAATCCCGTATTAATAGACCAAGCACGTCGCAGTCCGCGAATACAAAGAGGAGGAGAAAGGGCGGGATCCCCAATTACCACACGCACGGCCAGCCCACACCTTTGAAAGGCACAATTCAGCTAAATCTGGTCTACTTGGCTTGGCCACTGATCCCAGCTATCCATGTACCACACAGCACAAATAGCCCAACCCTAGAGGTACAGTGGGTGACCGTAGCTTCCAGGTATACCGTCATCAAACTCGCTATACGCCGGCACCATCTCCCGCCCATGATGCCTCTTCCATGACCCGCGCAAGATTGTCTCGACGACCTTGTCCCTCGAATAGCGCCGATCTAACGTGCGATCTAACGGCGAGCGACCTTCGCTATCCAGGACTGTAAAGTCCGCGCCCATTGCCAGCAATACTGCTGCGGGGAGATAGCATCCACGACTAGCTGCCCAATGCAGCGCGGTAGATTTGCCGTTGTCGGGACAGTCAACTTCAGCGCCCGCATTTATGAGCATAAGTGTGCATTGGCCTTTGTCCTCTGATGCCGCAACGAGGTGCAATGGTGTAACGCCCCAGTGATTCCGGTGGCTGGCATCTGCTCCCAGGTCTAATAGCTTCTTTAGAACCGCTGGGTATGGCCCTTGCGCGGCGCGGTGAATGAGGGATAAGCCGGTGACGTCCTCCGCGTGGATGTCTTCGCCGTGGGAGACGAGTAGTTCGATTAGATCTGGGGAGGGTCTCGAGAAAATGGGTCTGAAGAGTGGGTCATTTCCGCGGGGGTTCGCACCATATTCAATGAGAATTCGAGCGCTTCCTAATTGATCCAACCTGCACGCCCTATATAACGGTGTCTCCCCACTGGCGCTGTTGATATTCGGGTCCGCACCCGCCTCAACGAGGAGCCTAATGATCTTTTGGCTACCATGGGCAAAGAATAGCGTGGTTTGCCCGTCAGCGGTTCGAGAGTTTGGATTAGAGCCTAATCGCAAAAGGAGCTTTACTCCCCCGACGTCGCCTTCCTGAGCTGCTCGGTGCAGAGGTATTTTTCCGAGGAAATCCGGGGCCGAGAAATCTGCACCGCGGTCTTTAAGCATGCGCAAGAGTCGCCGTACATTTCGGGATGAAGTTCGGTTATATAGGAGGTGATATATTAGCGTTCCAGTTCGGAACCCAGTCCTGGTGACATTAGCTCCCGCCCGGAGAAGAAGGAACGATATTTGATCGTGGCCGGATGCTATCGCGCCTCGGAGAGCTTCTGGATCGACCTTTCCTTCGCTGTCCAAACCCACTCTTTTTGAAAGTAAGAGCTTCACTAGCGGTACATGTCCACGAAGTGCTGCCCATTGCAATCTTGTCATCGCCCCGCTACCGGGAGGAATCGGTGCACGCTGGTGGAGAACTGGGGTAAGGAGGAAACATAGTCCCCTATTCGCTCGGAGGAGTTTTGCAATAGCACAATCATCGAGGTGCCCGCTGATTGTAAGGATAAGTTCGTTTGGAAGACGGCTGAACGACATCGAAGGGTCGTTGTACTAGAGTAGCTGTGTCGAGATGAGGTTGAGATAGACTCTGGGAGGGGTGCTTGCCAAGCCTGTGGTTCTCCGGGTTGGAATTGAACTGGCGGCTGGAAAATTCGAGGGACGATCCACAATGCTGGTGACGGGTGTCCTAATACATTCCTTCAGGTCTTATACTTGAACAAGTACTCTACTCGAGTAGTACCGTACCACCCTGCTTGAATATCGGTAGGGACATCTTACCCTTAAGCAGGTTTTTTATCTGCGACCAACCTTGTTATCAGTTCCAACTACGTCATAGCAACAGGCTCGCATTATGAGCATGCAACGCGACTAAATATTACAAGTATGATAGATCGGAATTATTGCAACAGGAGGGGAATCTATCTCATGCCAGAAGGTACTTGAATACCCACAGATTTATGGCACGGTACTCGCGAGACTTTGCCCGGGTACACGGCAGGCTCTTAGTCCACGGAACGCCCCGGCCCCCCGATAGACTACCGGCAGCCTAACCTGATCCCTTCGTTCGTACTCGAGCACCGTATGCCGAATTTCACGGAATCTTAGCCCGAGAGCTAGTGGAATACTGCTGGGCTTGGGGGAGAGAGTGGGGGCATGGCTGAGGTCTTCTGATCGTGGCCCTTCTAGCAAACGCTTCTAGCTCGGGGGATCTACTAGTGCCGTACCAGAAGTTTGCTCGGATCGGCTGGTACTCATGCGTCTCAGCCAAGAGTTGGCACCTGATTTGTCCTAGCAGGTGGCGGAAGCTCCATCTTACTCAACAGGTATAGTTTTTGATAGTGTGCAACTAGTTTGAAGGTTTAGCTAATACGGTAGGGGTGAAGAGAGTCTTGGATACTCGAGTACTCAGAAATTTGTGGCGAGAAACCATCACACCGACAAAATTCCATCCCCGATGGCTCCTGGAAGAAGCCTGTCCATATCAATCAGAGGAGCTATTATTGCTCTTCGGATGTGCGCAAAGATGAGTTTTCTTGAAATTTCAGCTTGTCTTGAAATCGATCGGGAAACAGTTCGCAAGGTTTTCACCCGAGTTGAGGTATGTAAAATCCGTTCCGAGTCCTAGTGATCTTAAGTAAATATACCTGCACTTTAAAGCTTGGTATCCTGTGGGGGTTCTCACCGAATATGTGGCTTCATAGAATAATAAGTAACAAGTGAATAGGGATGCTGTACAAACGAAGAACCGACTATACAAGCCATGTTAGCCACAGTTGAACTTGGTGATAGAACTCGTCCCAATCCAGCAGTCCCAGAAAAATATCCCGCTGGTTCACCAGAATCAAATCGAATGGGAGCCCTTGCCGTTCAAGATATTGATCATCGGCTGATGACCTTTCCTGAAATTGCACGAGAGGCAGAGGTGGATGTTTCACGAGTGACAGCCTACCGAATGATGAATCGACATCATAATCTGTTTGGTTATAAACGCCGAACAAAGCCACCCCTAGATTTTGCTTGTAAGCAAAAGCGCTTACAACTAGTTGACTGGGGACTTACTCAGTCAATTGAGTCATTCGTCTTTAGTGATGAGATGATTTTTGAAGTAAGAGCTCCTCGAAGGCTTCGGAATGTCACAAGACATAAAGGAGAAGATCCTTATGCTAGTGCTGTACCTGATAAAGTGAAATCAGGTCTCAGTATTATGGTATCGGAAAGTATTTCACTTGGGTTTAAAGGACCTTTATAGGTCTGGATTAGAGAGACTGAGGAAGAGTGGAGGGCAAATAATGAGGAGCTTGAACGGGAGAATCAGGAAAGGGTTGCGCGGAGAGAACAGAGAAGGATCAACGCCACAATTCCAGGTACCGAAGAATACGACTATCTTCAAGCCTTAAATCGAAATATCGCTTAGTATAATGCTAATCGTGGACCAAATGAGCCTCGCCATATGCCATGCCATCCATATTGGGAATTTGGGGAAGAAATACATGGAAGAAGTATAAGAGGAGGTTTAGATTGGTTTCTTTATAGGAAGGAAATTCTTCATGCCCGCCTTTATCCATTTGTTCAACAAATACAGACGGAAACTGGACGACACTGTTGGGTGGTAGAGGATAATGCCGGAAATCAGACTCTGGCAGCAAAGTTGGATCAGGCAGAGGCTGCCGCAAGAGGTATTCATCAAATTCCAAACTGGCCACCAAACTCACCAGACTTGAATGAGATTGAGCCATGTTGGAATTACTTAAAGGACAGAATGATGGAGTATAGATTTATAGGAACAAGTGAAAGGACTAGACAGGAGGTAATAGATGCACTTAAATATGAGTGGGATCAAATGCCTCAGGAGTTGGTTGACCGCTTTTGTATGAACTTTCACCTAAATCTCTTACAGGTTCGTGCATGGGGAGGGGACAATAAGTTTAATGCTTAATTTCAGTTATCAGTTATCGTGTATGAGTATACAGTTACACCTCGCTCACTATCCTGGATCATGATAATCCAGATACCTCGCTGTCCCATATGAATCTTGGTGGACTCTGAATTTCATTCCAACCTTGCCCGCCATACCACGATCCCTTGCTGTACTGGACAACTTGAAATTCTTTCGATTTTGGCCATCCGGGAAAGTGAGGTGCGACTGTATAAGATTATATTCTACCATCTCATCTTGAGTTTTACCTTTAATTCCTCACATAGTTAGTCTCCAATACTAGTTGTCAGCTATACCCTTTCAGTAGAATAGAACTTCCGCCACCCGCTAGGACAAATCAGGTGCCAACTCTTGGCTGAGACGCACGAGTACAAGTATTAGCATGATACCATTTTAGGTAAAAGGCGGGCTAGACCGTGACTCCGTCAATACGAATGAAGGGATGTAAGGGGAAAAATGGATCATCGCATCCTCTACGGTGCCGAGCGGACAAATAAGTTAATCTGCAGCGACGGGATCCCCTAGACAATAAATGATTGTAATACTAGTACTGTACTGGCAGTCACCGGTAAACTTTGGAAGAAAAACCCCCTCCGAAAGCAGAACGTTCAAACCCGGAACCCAAGAAGAGCCACCGATGGCACAATAAATCCATAGTTTTATCTTCTCCAGACGTGTAGTTCTCGGGCAGCGGTAATAAACCGACTACGACCTCAGATCCACTTCGCTTCTCGGAGGGAAAAGGTTTTAGCGGTACTCAGAAAAAAATGAGGGGGGAAAGGATGTTTGATGAGCAAAGGGATGAAAAGGGACAGGTGTCTGAGTGCGGTGTCTAGAATTCCTACGGCGGTAATGGCTCATGGCCCTATAATAGGGGCCCTGGGTGCTAGGCTGTCTCCTGACCAGCCCTCAGTGTAAGGTTCTGCGGCTACTGTAGTTTGCCTGACACAAGCCTTAATGCCGTACCTGATACGTGTCTAGGGGTATGGGAAGGATTTTCTGTGGTACTGGTAATCGTACTTGTGTGATATATACATGAAAACGCCTACCGTAGGCGAATACTCGTGCCAAGGTTGTGACTAAGCGTCACAACCCCCGGCTGCTTGGTCGCAACCGGGGGCACTCTAAAGAGTGCCCGTCAGCTCAACATGACTTGACAGCTCAACATGACATGTGGCTCAACATAACTTTTTGTGGCTCAAAACAGCACTTTTTGTGGCTTATGATTGTGGCTCGATATATAATATTATAAGTCTAGTAGGTAAAACATTCTAGTTTATATTTATTTTTCCTGACTTTACTTGCCTTTTGATTCCCATAACTATAAGCTTTGATATTTTCTTTTTATAAGCTTGTGTATTCTGTCTCTTTTTGAATTCTAATTTCATCTCATCAAGCAGAGGCTTTCGTTCTGCTTTCTCTAACCTTTTTTTGGCATTTTGAGCTCGCTGGAGCTGTTTCTCTGCCTTTTCCAATTCAGCTTCTTCACGACTCTTTGCCATTTGACGGGCTTCTGAGGCATAGATCACTCCTCCCTTCTGTACTTGCCGGCGGCTCTGAGCTCTGTGCCTGGCTGCTCTTGCCTGCTCAGCAGCTTAAGTATTCTCTATGTGTTCCATTGCTAATGCACCAGATTGTGCCTGTGCTAATCCATCGTGCAGGACCATTTTTAGTCTTCGCTGAAATGTCAGAGACAAATCACATGCATCCCGCTGCAGCTCTTCTCCCATTCGTCTCAGGCTTCAGATTGTCAGTGGAACAGTTGGTGAGGATTGATGTGGTAGGGTATGTGGTGGAGGTGGACGAGCTACAGCTTCGCGCAGTTTGAAGATTACAATATCAGGATTGTAGAGAATCAGTCCAGTCGCCTTAAATGCTGACTGGATTGTTGATGGCTTAAATGTCTGTTGCTGAATAGAGTCGATTATATCAAGAAACTCTAATTTATTGAATTCACCACAACCAGTATGGGTTGTGGCTTCAACAGCCTCAGCATGGTAATGCTTATATGGCTGAAATACAACAACATCAAGTAGCTGCAGCAGGTGGCTTGTGTGAGGAGGTAGGCAGAATATAATAATCTTATGATTATCACAGTAATCAATAAACTGCTTAGTGCAGTGGGAGCCAAATCCATCAAGCAGTAAGAGCCTGTAAACTCCAATCCTCCGCTGCTCAGAAAATACTTCGAAATGTGCTAACCAGTTCATTGATAATTCATTATTACCATAGCCGGTCTCTGATGTTCTGACAAGATAATTATCTGGTATGCTGGTGGCTGTATACCAGGGTTCTTGGTGAATGACACTTGGGATAATAATCAAGGGTGGGAGGATAGTACCATCACCACTAATTGTTTCGCAAACTGAAACAAGTTCTCGATTGGTTGAACTTCCAAGGTATGACTGTTGTGAAGGATCCCATGTGATGATCCACTGATCTTATCCAATCCCAATCCGAAATCCAGTTTCATCGAAGTTGTACCGATCACCTTCCTCAATATGATATCTCTCACAAATAGCCTTATATTATTCAAACCAGTCACGAATTTCAGCTGGCTGGTGTGCATTCTTTCTATCAACATCAACAGTATGTTGTTTTCGAATAGAGTACTCAGGATGTCGAGCAAGAAAATGCTGTGCCTAGTGGTCACCAACAACCGGAGCAGGCAAAGGACCAGTATGACCATATTGAAGAATTGCATTCGCACAACCTGACACCATGGGAAGACGAGCACTGGTTCCAACAGCATCAAGACGATCGAGATATTGACAGACAGCAAATTCTTGATCTTCGGAAAGTTTTCGCTTTGTGGCCTCCCGATCTTGCTTGGATAGAACACCTTGCTAGTGTGCACGAAGTCGTGATACTGGTATTTCGTACTTGTGAGCTAAGGCTCTGAGGTTTGGTGTCTCCCCTTCCAATCTATCGAGAGATGTGAGAGTAGCCTGGATTCTAGTCTCAATATCCTTATAAGGTTCAATTCAACACGTTGACTAGGAAGTATTATTGGACATATTGGAGGCATGTTTAAAGAGAGATAAGAGGAAATGTACTTTATAGAAGACAATTGGAGCTGAGCTTTGGAGAGATACTGACTTGACTGATATCGAGTAGAATATATTTGAAAAGAAAGCTTGTGAGTACTTATAAGTTATAGAATCTGAGCTCTGATTTTTATATAAGTAAATATAAAATAAAATATTCTCTACAATAGGATTTACATACTGTAACGGGGGCTCCCTCAGGTAGATGGTTCCTAAGGATGCGACCGCACCAAACTTCGTATCTCTTGAACACAACTCTTGTAAAGTGTAAAGAATAAAGTAAACGGTAAAACTTAATATCGTTAAGCTATGGCTTATCTCAATTAAAGTCTCTCGAGAGGATGTTGATTGTATTGGGGCAGGAGAGTTCTTGTATAAGCTTCAGTAGTCAGACTTATACCAGAAACTCCCCCATCAGGTCGCCCCGACCAACATGAGCATGCCCTTCTCCGTAAGGGTTGCTGGCACCATTTCCGCATCCCCGAAGGGCCTAAGGTGTCAGCGCACTCTAGCAGAAATCTCCCATATGCACGTCAGTTCCTGCGAGGTGTTTACCAATACACCTGCCGGAGTGAAAACCTCTGCGCATCGGTGTCTCGTCAGTGGCTAACTGTCAAGACTCCTAGGAAGGCTAACTAAATGACTCTTTTCCCATGTGCTATGATCTATGCAAGCACCCGTAGACATCAGGTGTTCTCTGGTTAAGTTCTATCTTCCTTGATTGCGAACTTACGGGGTCTACGACGCTCCCACGTAAGCTGTGTCGGTGGCGGGACCCGTGGGCGGTACCCATGGTCCCTTACCCCCGGCACACCACTCAGCGTGATAAGTATCATGCTATTAGAGTCTTCCAACAACCCATAAAGAGCCTACGGCAAAGGGGCACGTGTAGGCATGATTGGCGAAAAACCTTCCCAGACGTCTCCAGCACTACCCGGGACTACTCTGGGGACCCTTCCGGATAGCTCACGCTAACTCCGTCAGTTTTGGTCCGTTTTACTCTGTTCTTTTGGGAGAAGGTACCTGACCGCCTCACCTTGGCCCCCTTATATATCCTGCGAACAGCCTCCGGTCGGACGGACGGCGGCGACGTATACAGTGTTATGGACATGTCTCCAACGATTCCATTTAACTTGTAAGACGGCAACTTCACCCATTTTGGTCCATGACGCCCGGGGCGAACCCTGGGGCCACAGGTATCTGTTAGGAATAATCCTGCCAAGTTACAGCATGTTCGGAGCACTCTAGCTCCTCCCGTAGTCTTCCGATCAATGTACAAGCAAGTACTCGTCGATCGTCATTGCGTAATAAACAATTCTAACATTACACGGAATCTTTCCGAGAACATTTCCGACGGAAGGTAGGGTAATAGTGTCCCTAAGGTAGGGTAAGTGTGTCCATGGTGACACGAAACTGGTCTCCATGGCAGGGTAACGTGACTTACCTGGGCAGGGTAAGCTCACCCGGCCTTTCGACCTATCCTTAGGCCGAAACCGGTATGGTCATGTCACTTCCGCTACTTAGGTACACTTATCTTAAGTACCTTCTGTTCTTCGGGATACCCGGACTATCGAGTATCTTCCGGACATGCTCAGGCATGCCCGCCTAGTCTACCATATAACTGCTTGGTCTTATGTATGGGCGTAGACTTAGGTTGCCATAGCTCTATAACGTAGGGTCATTACACATACAATTTTCACCAATACAATTACAATAAGGCTTAATGGTAATACCTTATTAAACTACAAGGCTTAATTGAACTATCAAGTGCCATTCAAGTTGAGCTATGAGATTTAATTGAATTATAAAATTCTATTGAGCTTCAATGGTTAACAAACTATAAGACTCTATTGAACTTTGAGCTTTAATTGAACCATAAAGCTCTATTGAGCTTCAATGTTTGATTGAACTATAAGGCTCCATTGAGCTCAAGGTCTAATTGAATTATAAGACTCTATTGAGCTACAAGATTAAATTGAACTAGCAAGCTCTATAGAGCTACAAGGTTAAAGTTGTACCAATCAATAAAGCTATATTAAATCACAATGTTGTGTTGAGCCACAATGATGAGCCACAAGAAGTTGTGTTGAGCCACAAAAATTTGTATTGAGCCACAAAAATTTGTGTTGAGCCACATGTCATGTTGAGCTGTCAAGTCATGTTGAGCTGACGGGCACTCTTTAGAGTGCCCCCGGTTGCGACCGAGCAGCCGGGGGTTGTGACGCTTAGTCACAACCTTGGCACGAGTAGGTATGGTAGGGCATGAAAAGTTATAGCACAAGACTGGCGGAGAAAACACTAAATCATTATCAGGATTCTTGCTGCCGTCGAGTCCACAGCTGTGCTGTATCCTCACAGACGCATGCCCCATGTTACAAGAAAATTGAAAGATAGCTGCCGTAATAGTACATACACCCAGTCAACTGGCCCTTGAAATTCAGATGAAGTGAATTTTACAATGCATCGAAGCCCCGAATGGTACAAGGAAAGAAAAAGACAAAAACGGGCACCAGGAATATCTGTACCCATCACCAAATCCTCTTCGCCGCCATGCTATACCTCTTCACAGTTTCCAACCCTGGACCCGGTGGGATCGGCCTTGAATCCCTCTCTCGTGCTAAACTTGCCCCCTCGGGGTCATCGGCGTAAATCCATTTCTTTTGGTCCTCATTAACCTCAATGGTGCCGAACCCGCCTACCCTTCTGGCGCCGGTCAGGAAATTCATTCTTTCCCGGTCCTTCATGCCCTTATACCTTCGTCTGGCGAAGCTCAGTAGACATATCCCGAGGACAATTTTGAGGACAAGGAAAACGAGGAAGAAGCCGATAAAGAATATTAATAACATGGCGGTTGCCACAAGGTTGTCGGGCAGGGAGGTGGGAAGCGAGGTCGGAGAATGGCCGAGGGCTCGGCGGAGGAGGACATCGATGTTTGTTAAAGCTTCGGTTGTAGTGCGGGATGTGTGGGATTCGCTCAGAGAGGTTGTTGTTGAGGGCATAGGAAGTGGGACTTGTGTTGCTAGGAACATTTGATACGTTTGGAGGCTAGCACGGATGAAGAGACAAGCCAGGGGGATCACCGGCAGGCCAAGCCGCTTTGTTAGGTTTTGATCGGCGAACGCCTGCTTACCATTAGCTTGTGGACAGAGTTTGAAAAAAAGGGGGGATACATGAGAGTAGTAGTCTTTGGAAAGAACGTCTAGGAATCTTTCATATACAGCTGGGCGGGTATTGTTGAATTTGGTGATGTATGCATGCTTTAGCCAGTCGACGAGCATTTCGCTTCCAAGAACTAGAAGGAATGGCCCGATCACTTGGCCAGTCCATTTGGGGAACAGGGTGAAGCTCTTGGGCATTACACCCGCTCCACTGGCACTGGAGGTGTCCGGTCCGGCTAACGACCACACGCCTGTTTCGACGAGATTCCGTGACGCTATTATAATCAGCATCAACCATAGCTGAAACCGCTCAACAATGTCGGCACAGGTCAGTTGAAAGAGGTTTTCTTTCTCAAATTTTTTGAAGACAGTGGATTTGATCTCGACAAATTGGACCGAGAGGATAAGTGTAACGAGAGCGTTAGAATATGAGTTCACAGCGACATTGAGGGTAATAACTTGATAGAATAGAGCCGTGGAGTGAGCCGCTGTGGTTGCATGTTAGCTCACGGATCCAATATTCGGCGTGGGGCACGGAAAGATGTTACTATTATAAGCTAGGCCTAACAGGAAGAATCCAAAGGGCCTCAATAACTTGCTACGACCGTCCGACCCCCGTTCAAGTGTCTCTTTAGAGAAGAGGCATTCAAAAATGTCCTGCCCTAATGCGGAGCATAACTTATCGCTAATCTATCGGGTTCTATGGAATTAGCAGATGTTTGATCTGGAAAATCGGGGAGGTTCCCAAACCTCTAACATGTTATATATGACATATAGTTTGACACCGTTCTGGCCTCTGATTGAATGATACATTCGACTAGCGTCGAACCTCATGAGTATCCAACATGTGCAAAAAACCACTAATCCTCTTAATATATCTGCCTTGTGGCTAGGCAAAAGGTCGGAAACCCTCGCCGCCTTCCTCCTAGAACTAAGAGGTTTATCTCTCTTGGGTTTCTCCCACTTGTTCACATCTCCTTTAGTTATGTTGCTACTACCCCTGCTTCTAGGTCTGTGATCTTTCACATCTCTTCTGCTACGCGTGCAATACCCCATTAACCCCCCCCACCAAAACGTACAGAGTAAGCCCAGAGCTCGCATGAATCGCAGTGGCAATATCGTAAACATGTATAGCCAACTATCTAAGCAAGCAAGTGCCCCAAACCAAAGCGCACCCTCAAGCTTGGGTGGAAGGAGAAGAACGTTCATGATTCGCTCTATTGCAATCTCTGCCGTGTCGTCTGGATGGTGCTGTGGCGGGCCGTAGGTCTGCGTCTGCTGATGTAGTCTTGCTGGTGGCTCGGATGTAAAGTTCATAGATGGGGGAGCGCTTGAGGATGTTGGTGAGGAGAGAGCTAGAGAAAGGTATCTTTGTATAGGTAAGGGTGGGAACGATGCGGGTGTAGGCGTGGCGGTTTTCAAAAGGTGTGTAGTCGTGGGGGGGTGAGACTGCGCCGAGGAAACTACCCCGTTCTCTCGATTTGTATGCACTGAATTGTTTGCGGGTTTTGCTGATGCTGGGTCGTTAGCGCCATCGGAGCCAAAATGCAGCGCTGGGGAAAATGTATCGAATGTTTTTTGGGGAGAAATTGGAACTCCTGGCTTCTCGGTGGCTCGTCCTCGTTGCTGCTGGGGTGGCCGGTTATTGGAACTTTGGGTGTTAAGTTGCAATGCGCGTGGGGAGGACCTTGACCGTTTCATCCCCGGAAGAGCTGAAAGTGTGCGCTCCTGGGGTGCGAGATGGGGACGCGCAGTCGATGAGACCTTAAAGGTCACTGGTGAGGTACTGAGTGGGTTTGTTGCCGACCTGTGGCGCGACCTAGGTGCTCCTGGCAGTTCGGGCGGTGCAGGTAAACGGGTGAATATTGGAGAAGCTGGACGAAGTAAAACTGGTGGTCCTGGGTTATCGCTTACAAGCTCCCCCAGCCGAGTAGGCGAGAGCTTAAGAACCTTGTCAACTTCAGTAATAGGTGTCCCAACAGCCCGGAGTTTATCTTTGCTTTTGGTTGGCTCTGAAGTAGGGAGCTGCTGCGGTTCGTCCGCCATGGACAACCAAGAATTTTCGGACGAAGCTGTTGACGATGTTTGTTGAAGGGGAACTATCGGGTCGATCGAGCTTGAATTACTGTCCCGACTTCCATTAGCACTCCCCACCGACCCATCTTGCCCCGTGTCACCTTCCCCCACTCCGTAGCACCTCTTCAAGCTTTCCTGAGGTTCACCGGAGGTGCCGTTCTTCAAAAGTTTGTCTCCCGGAGCGACCTCGGGAGGATGGAGCTCATGGGCGGGGTGGAGGTGAGGTGTCGCAGCAACTGTAGGAGTCGGATGAAGGCCTTCACGGTGTTGAACTCCTGGGGCAGTATCGGAGGTCATTCTGGGAATCGAGGTGTTGGCCCTTGACCTACCGTTGGCCTGGTGTTGCCGCTCAACCTGGCACTCCAGAAGCTTTGTGGTTTCTTCCTGAGAACTCGTGCCAAGATTACCACGGCTCAGTCCGGGTAACCTCCGCTCTTGCCTCGGCTACCGCAGCTATCAGCCTCACAGGGATCTCCTACCAAAGCACTTAAGTTACCGATACCTTTGAATCGGCGAGTACTCCAGCATGAACTAGACAGAAATACCTAATTTTTTAGTATTAACTAGAGTTATTCCGAACTCTACTGTTTCTCCATACTTGAGTAAATAGGCTATTACCTTGGAACAAAATGGAGCGTGGGATTCTGAAAGTACCGGTCCTGCGTATGCTCAACTAGACGAGCTACTTGGCTGACTGGCCTCGTTCCCAAAGCAAAATAATAACGACCACGAGCAATGATTGACAAAGTATAATATACTACATTCTAACCAGCAGAGCAACCTCGAGGCCTAGAGGGGTTGGAAACAGTGGGCCTTTAAATTCAGCCCCCTCCTAATCCCATAAAATTGGCCTTACACTGGCTTTACGTTAGTCTTGGGCCTTGAGCCACCCCCATCGCGAATCGGTAATATAGAGACTCCGGCTGTTTGGTACCCGTTTATTGTCCCCTTCCTGGCTTGTTTCTCCTTTCTTCTTTTCTGATTTTTTTGCATTCCGCCGGGCTTAGCAGGGATGCTTCGTGGTCGGCGGGAGGGCAGGGTTAGGGTAGATGGAGATGGGATCTGATTAGATCCGAATACCGTGCTCTATCATGCTATCATACCCGTACTCGAGTACATGTACAAGTAGATTATTGCCCCCGCCTCCTGTTCTCACCTCGGCAAACGCCGAACCCGGGAGAACGAGAGGGTGTCGTGCAAGGGCCAACAAACCGCCACACTTCGAGAACAGCGGAGGGCGATAGAGTAGACTCGCCATGCGGCGGATTTGTCTTTTTAGAAAGAAATATAGGCAGTTTAGTACGCACAGCGGGGCTCTAAGCTGATATACAAATAGGAAAGTATCCTCACAGGTTCCTAGGTATCTCATATAATCGTGGTTACTGTTTAATCTAGTACCATAGCTGATATTCTCATAGGTCACTTCAAGTTCATAGTATCCAAACTGTTTTAAACTATCATTTCTCAGCCAAGAACTTGGCAACCTCCATCCATAAAGACCAGCTTTAAAGTTTTGCTTGAGCCATGCAACTGAAGACCCCTATCCAGATTTTGGAGCCCACAAGAGTATCCACGGCCCGTGGGGTTCGGATTGCCGAATCTTCTCAAGAACTCAATGGGGTCTCACAACGCCGGATTCATGCGCTTCAAACAAGAGGTTTGGGGTTTATGAACTACGAACCCGAAAAATGAGATCCGGCACCGGGGTCGGCTCGGAAGTTGGACGGAATGCAGTGGGTCGCAGCATGCGGGTTTGGCGGTGCCCCCCTTTATCTAACAATAGAAAGTTTATTGAGCCACCCAGAAGGGAACGCTAGAAGTCTGTTTGAAAGGCAGGGAAGCTATGGTTTAAGCCAGCCAAAATATGCACTAGAATTTTCGTCATCTTCAAACACTATAGGCTCAGCAACCACTAGACTAATTGAAATAAAAAAAACCTAGCTATTAAAGAGAGGATGAAGGAGAACAGTAGTTAGGTTTTTCATTTATCACTGTGCTGTCTAACAACTTGCCTATAGAGTTTGAAAAGTTGGAATTTTGGTATAAAATGCAAAAAAGTGTTGCACCAGCCACACTCTTTAAGTCTGTAGGGCATATGAATTATACTTGCAAGTTAGGATTTCAACAGTATTTCTACTAATAGTATTCGAAAACCTAAATCATGTAAGTTATAATACAGGTTTTGCAACCACATATAAGTATATGTTAGCATTATGGATTAGAATTAATTAATATAATATAACTTATTTTCAATACTAGTATACCTGATATACCAGTAACTTGAATATCATGATATTTTTACATGTCTCTTATTTTATTACCAGCCGGCGCTCCGAATGGCCCTTCGCTACGCTTCGGGATCCGGAGGCGGGCTTTTTGCGATGCAATAAAGCAGAACATTTAGCCACTTCTCTAAATGGCCCTAAACTTTGCGTCGGGGTTTGCGTTCTCTTTAGATTTTCAAGACAGCAGTGCAACTCCAGTTTGGATTCAAAGTAGGATGCCAGTGTCCAAAGCCCTACATGATACTCTGTTGAAAGAGGGCTGATGATCATGTGACTGTAAAAAAATTTGTCATCATGTGACTTTGGTGGAATTATGTATCATAATATTATCATCATAATAATATATAGATTGTATCATTACATCCCTCTTTCAACTAGTGAACTAGTTAATATACAAAATAAAACCTTGTTATCAAACCCTAGTCCTAGAGCTTGGCATTTTAGGTAGCACAGCCACGTATCATTTTTTTTTTTGAGCCTGGTGCACGTTTTGGCCAGCTTGAACCATACTTCGCTACACGAATTTTGAATTGTGCATCCCTTGTCCCCCCCTAACATCACTTGGGCGTGACTGCCAAAGCTTCGAGATTCTGAGCTCTAACTTTTTTTTATGGCGGGGACGCCGTCGCTCCAGAATACCCCCAAAACTCGTTAAATCCACCACCGGCTACCTCAACGCGGATCATTGTACTAAACAACAATAATCTTGGTAGAGCAAGTTAACAAAGTTACGAATACTAGTTAACGAGGTCAGGGGGAGTTCCGAGGCGGAAGGGAAAAGGTAAATTTAAAAAGTTTTTACGGTATGGCGCTGGAAGATGGAGAATGAGTGTCCATCAACCCTGTTCCCACGATATCAGTACTTGTAGTGTCATCGTGTATTCGGAATTGAGTGCTAATAGGAACGCCAGTCCCAGGAGAGACTTCCAAAAAGGTACAAAGAGTAGCTACCGACTTTTCTACTTTCAGCTATGAGCTCCACCTCTGCCAGAGGGCAACTCAGAATGCTAATGATTTTAGAAGGAAATGGCGGTGAAAAATAAGAAAAATAACAAGCAGCCCCCCCAAAAAAAAGTTCTTAGTACTCGTTCATCCTATTTTCTCTTAATTTCACCTGGCTCTTACTGTGGACTTGGATGCAATTCTGCCTGCTCCCCATCTTATTCTAATCCCTAGCCTTTCTCTCAAAAACCTTCCTACCATCATTCCTCTACCTACATCATTCCCTAGCTAGTTGTCATTCTATTCCACTTAGTTTTCAGCTTCAAGGAAGTGTCACAGGTAGTGCTTGGATGTAGATGTGGGATGCTAGACAGCTAGGAATTCTTGAAGCCTGATCATCCTTGCCCTCATAGGAAATAAAGGAATGAGTCTGGCATGAGAATTGCTCAAACAAGCAAGAAGCTTTGACACCTCTAATCCCTGGCTATCCAGTATCCCATGTCCATACCCGAGTACTTGGGATAGTGGGGATACATACCTGAATCTGACCATTTCCTGCTACCCATGAAATTTATTTCCACCCCGAGCTTCTATGACAGCAGCGATCCGGCATGGCATAGAAGCGATCAGTCTGTTAATATCGTCTGCAGAGAGGCCTTTCCACTCTTGTACCACATCAGCAAAAATTATTCCTGCGTCAGGTGCGCGGGCAGTGCGTCCTGACGCTAGTAGAAAGAATTCTGCGTCCTGTGCATCCTGTGCGTCTGGAACTCGGGCGCCGGGTCTGGTTGCATCCTGTGCGTCTGGAACTCGGGCACCGGGTCAGGTTGCGTCCTGTGCGTCTGGTAGTTGGGTGCCAAGTCAGGTTGCGTCCTGTACATCTGGTAGTTGGGCGCCAAGTCAGGTTGCGTCCTAGTGCTCATGCTACTAGGAAGCGCCACATCCAGATTAAATCCTAAGTAAGTGATGCCAACTACTAGTAGTTACCATCCTGTGATTCCGAGTGATGAACACAGCTGCCAGCCGCTCCCCCTTTACCACCCCCCTACTGCCTCCTCCCTACCAGCTCCACCCCTACCGGCTTACCCCCTAGCGGCTCCCCCCCTACCAGCTCCCCGCCAACTGGCTCGACCCCTACTGGCTCCCAGCCTACCAGCTCCCCTACATTCCGGACTTGTTTGTTTACTGAACCTGCTTTGCCAAGTTAGCGAGCTTCTCGTTAAGTGCTGACTTTGACGCGAGATCTCTCAGGTGAGCTTCGGATGCAGCATCTGATACTCAGCGCCCTGATTCTATGCGACGCCAACTTTCCAACGGTACCTTGGACGTCTCCCCGGCAGCTATATTGGTGGAGTTACAGCCTGTTATGAAAGTGGTCTTTACCCTGGTGGAGTGCTGACTTGAACACCAGATTCCGCGGGCGTCCTGCAGATGCAGCATCTGATACTCGGCGCCCTGATTCTACGTGACGCCAGCTTTCCAACGGTACCTTGGACGTCTCCCCGGCATCCATATTGGTGGAGTTACAGCCTGTTATGAAAGTGGT